>JAODAL010032002.1:0-47621 GCA_025379985.1 Phyllomedusa bahiana | reverse complement strand
CGTCTGAAGAATCATCGATATATCTCTTATGATTACAACTTTTTCAAAAAACGTGCTAGAATAGTGTGTGTATCCTCAAATCCCCCATGAACAAGTTAGCGAATGATGGCGCCACTCTTGTCCCCATTGCTGTACCCTTATTTTTGTCTGTAGGTACGAGTATTGTAGGTGAAGAAATTGTTATTCAAAATAAAGAATAACCCTTTTAGAAAAAATTCCCTCTGTGCGGAAGTTAGAGACTGATCTTTAACAAGATATTTATTCAAACGATAGCCCTAGTTTATGGTCAATATTTTGAATATAGGCGGGTGACATCCTTTGGTGATGAAGATAAATTCTTGGTTAAAGGGTGTGGAGGTGAGGTTTTCAATGAGAGTATCTGAATCTACTCAGAAAACTTCTGAGTTCCCTTTTGACGTATGTCTGTAGGTAAATGTCCGGGTTAATTGGGATAACCTACTAGTCGAGCTATCGATCCCAGAGATAATGGGACGTCCTGGAGGCTGTGCTGCATTTTTATGTATCTTGGGGATGTGATAAAAGCAGCTTTTCTTGGCGACTGGAATGAAGATGAATTGTTTCTCATCCTTGGTAATTGCCCCACTTTCTACAGTTTCTGTTTAATAATGTATATAAAATTCTTTTTGGGACCCACAAAAGGGTTCCTGTGACTTCTGTATAGTAATCAAGATCAGAAAGTATATTGAGGGACTCGTTGTGGTAATAGTCATAATCCAATCATTACTATCCCCACCTCCCTTATCGGCTGCCCTAACCCACGATTGCATCATTCTTTTAAAGGATACGAGGGCCATATATTCCTTTTTAGACAGATTTTTGGTGATCCCACTAGGATTATTCCTCCTTTTTGTGCTCATTTTTTTAGAGGAAACTGGGTAAAACTTGGACTTTTTTGGAAGATCGATTATTTTCCCTGCTCTCAGTATGGAGTAAGTGTCTGGGATTTTATTCTTATGTTTATTTATCTCTAAATATCTTTTTAGTGTTAGTTTTCTGATAAAATGCTGGAGGTAAATAAAAAGCTCAAAGGGGTCGGCAGGTGCTGTCGGACAGTATGACAGTCCTTTGCTTAACACTGATTTTTCATACTCATTTAGTTTGTATTTAGATATGTTAAAGATGGGGCTTTTTTTGGAGGGATAATGTTTTCCCTTGTTTTGTGCGCTGGCCTCCTCTCGTTCCCCTTCTGTGATTTTTCTTTTTCGATTGGGGGGGAAATATGTGTTGATCGGCCTTGTTTTGAAATTGGGAGTATGGTTGTGTGAATTGTATAGGGACCTGGTCCTAAAAAAAGGGGCTACTCCTGTAGACCCCGTTTTGTGTTGTCTATAATCCCAGGGTTTTCAGCTATAGTTGACTAAGAGCCCTGGGGGTCTATGTCTAATGTGGAAAATTTGGGATTACTTGGCAATTTACTTGTGGAGCCCTCGACTGCCTCCAATTGGTCAGTGTTGCATGGGCTATGGATAGTGAGAATGGACGTATTGTACTCTTCTAGAAGTTGAAGGTTTTGGCAAGGGTCTGTGCACTCAGGGTTCAAGTCCAGTGGTCCTATTGGTGGATCAGTGGGTACTGTTACAGAGGTATTGGGGCTTTGTTCAATCCAAAGATGAGCGTGATCTTTTTTATATTTTTCAATAGTACGCCTGATGCTTCTTTGAGCTGTAGCAGTATCTGTGGGGGATTTTAGAGGATGTTGTCCTGGGGTATGGAAAGCCAGGTTTGGCGGTATAACATCAGCAATGTTGTGCTCTTTAAGTAGAGCATCATTTTGTTTAATTACAGTGGCTGGTGTCTCTCAGAGAGGACTGGATTCTTGGGGTATGACAGGGGTATTATCTATATTCTGCTCAGCGGGAGGTACGTTCGAACTAGCACCGCAATCAGTGAGTGTTCTTTGAGGTAAAACATCAGACATGGAGTTAGTACTGGTTATAATACATATCATTTTCCTCCTCTCATACCTACACATATGTTCTAATAATTTTTTTTTTTTTGTGTATATTTTTTTGGCATATACTTTTTTGCCATATATATATATTTTTTTTGACGCATATACTATTATATATATATTTTATATTTTTTTTTTTTTTCGGAGGCATTAAAATATATATATATTTTATATATTATTAAATTTTGGCATATGTATTTGGTATGTATGTGTGTGTGGATATCATATATTAAAATTATTATATATGTATATTATGTGGGGTTGTAAAATATATATATTTTTTTTCCTCTCTTTCTTTTATTTATTCATGTCAAAGCACATTCTATCCTAAATCATAGTTTTTTTGTTTGTTTGTTTTTTCACATACATATGTGTGTGTACAACATCTGAGAGTACAGAACATTTTAAACCTTTTTATTGTACCTCTAGACTTCATTTAAACCCCTTAAACTGAGGGCCATGGTAACACTATTACAGGAGACCTTCAATGAGAAATATATTTAAAAGTTATAAGTCTTTATTGACACTCCTTTTCTCTTCTCCATTCATAATAAAAAATGCTAAATATAAAGTTCAAAAGCACCTTTATTACCCTTAGTGATAGACCCTAAACAAATCCAGCAGGCTATAATGGCTACATCCAGTCACTTCAACCTTTTTTTTTTTTAATTAATTCTTGTTCGTTTTTAAATAAAGTTGTTTGTTCTTTTTTTTTTCCACTTGTTATAATAAATTCTTCTTGTAATACTTTTAAAATTATATGGTATTTCTATGTGGATGTACAATTTATAAATGTGATCTATACATAATCTATTTATTCAATTTTTATCTAATTTTTAAACTTTTACCTGATTGTTCCCTTAACCTTCGACCCTTGTTTGACGTGTGCAGACCTGGCAGTTTTTTGTATTTAACCCCATAGTTTTAGCACTTTGTGTATGGAACTGAGGAAGTGGGGTCTACACACGAAACGCGTATTCCAATTGCTATTTGTAATAAATCTTCTACTAAAAAGACGTTCAGCGCTGTCATTACAGTCCATTTAAAGGAGTTTTTTCCTGGGCAAACCGGAGAAAATCTTCACACCTTTTTGAGGTGCATAACTTAGGCGCATTCAAATGTGTCGTGCCTGGCGCAAATTGCACCTAGTATTGGTGTACAACTGTTCATATATGTTACGACACAAAGTACACCAAAAAAAGGCACAGCCGAAATCTGACATGTCGCCCTAGGTATTTTTGTAGGGACCATAAGGGTATGTTCACACAGCATATTGCGGGGCGTACTTCGGCCTGTAATTGCATCAAATTACGCCCCACAAATATGGTAAAATCATTTACAAGCCCAGCACTCATTGAACACTGTAAAATCATAGAAATAGAAAATATAGCAGACAAAAAGCTGCGCTGCCTTGGGCCATTGTGCATTGAAATTACATGCTTGCAAGCGCGTACATTGAAAAGCGCTAACGAAGGCGTATTGTGGCACGCACCTGTGCACCGCGTGAACACACCCTAAGGGTGGAGATTATGGGACCCCACTGGACTTTCCGCCGGATGGTTTTTCAGACCGCCGGCGGTCCGAAAAACATTCAACATGTTCATTCATATGAACATGTTAATTCAAAGTGGGAGGGCACACATCCCCCTGTGGCCGTGTGCACGACCGCAAAGCAGTGCAAATACCGGTCGGGTTTACCGACCGGTATTTGCACTGTTCCGTATTTGCAATGTCCACACGGCTTATTGCAGTGCGTATAGTACGCGCCGCAATATGCTGGGTGTTTTGGAACCACATGTTGATCAGCGTGTAATTCCAAAGCACAGGAGGGTCGGCCTTATTGACATACATTGTTAGCGGCGTGGGGGGACGACGTGTAATCCATAGCTCTCTATGAGAGCTATGAATTACCGTAATTGCAGCACACATTTCTCCGTGTATTAAGTGCGAAATACGTGGCAAGATGCTGGCCAAAATATGTGGCTAACTAAGCCATGTGAACATACGCTAATAATTGTGATGTTTTACTAGAGACATTTTAACTGTGATTATTTGTATTTAGTCCCCTATAGTTTACTTTTTTGGGGGTTTCTGTAAAAATGTGTTACCCTTTAAGCTTTCTCCTGTAATATGTTTTGAATAATAGGAAATGTACCTTCGGGGGGACATGATTAATTTATATAAATATATAAATGGTCCCTACAAAAAGTATAGGGAAAAATTATTTCAAGTGAAGCCCCCTCAAAAGACAAGGGGACATTCCCTTCGACTAGAGAAAAAAGGATTCAATCTCCAGATGAGAAGGGTGTTCTTCACTGTAAGAACTGTGAATCTGTGGAATAGCTGCCTGAGGAGCTGGTCACAGCAGGAACTGTAGAGAGTTTCAAGAAAGGCTTAGATACCTACCTGGAACTAACGAACATTAATGCGTATGTAGCCATGTAACATTCTGGATCCCGGCTGGTGGAGGCTCTGGGGTCAGAGATATGGTCTCCACTGGAGCAGATTGGTTCTTGCCTTGTGGGTTCCAGGGCATTATCCAGTGGTGAGGCTGGGCTTAATGTCCTTGTCTCCCTCCCATCACCCACATTTTCCCCACCCTTGGTTGAACTTGATGGACACGTGTCTTCTTTCAACCGTACTAACTATGTAACTATGTAACTATACCTCACTGCATGATCTCGCATCACATTCTAATCCCTTTTTATAGCTCCAGCGCCTGTTTTGGCTAGAAGTGTTCTTTCCTGCCTCTGTTTCTAGTCCCATTTTCTACAAGGTATTGTAAAAATACATTGTGGAGTCCTGTGCACAGTTCATGTCTCCCTGACATTTTGTATCGAGCATTTATGTTAGTGTTACGGGAATCAGGTATTGATTACGAACCCAGACAGGGGCATCGCTAGGCTGTTTTGTCCGGGGCTCGGGCCCCGAATAAAACCCCCTGTGCCCCGAACCTCCCGGGCTCCAGGCCGCTGCCATGGGCCTGGAGCACCGACTGGCCCTGCAGCTACATGTGCGTCCGCTGGACGCACATACAACTGCGGTCTTCTGCGGAGCAGAGAGCGAGCGCTCCCTGCCCCGCAGACAGTGTCGGACCGTCTCCGGGTCCGACACAGCGGGGCCACCGGGTCCTCATTGCACTGAGGACCCGCCGCGGCCCCGTGCGGCTCTGCAGGCAGCGGCGCGATGTAATGACCTCATCACGCCGCTGCCTGTCCTCGGGCGCACAGCGCGTCACAGGCTGTGCGCCCGAGGAGCTGCGGGAGGAGCGCGCGGCCAGGAAAGAAGAGGACAGAGCGCGCTCACCGGGGATGCTCAGGTGAGTATTAATGTTGTTATTTTTATAGCGTTTACCTGCCTGTGTGGCCCTATATACTGCCTGTGTGGCCTTATATACTGCCTGTGGCCCCCTATACCTGCCTGTGGCCCCCTATACCTGCCTGCAGCCCCCTATACTGCCTGCGGCCCCCCTATACCTGCCTGCGGCCACCTATACTGCCTGTGGCCCCCTATACCTGCCTGAGGCCCCCTATACCTGATTCACTTCGCTAACCGGGGATGCGAAGGTGAGTATTAATGTGGTTATTTTTATAGCATTTACCTGCCTCGGTGCCCCCTATATACTGCCTGTGTGGCCCTATATACTGCCTGTGGCCCCTATACCTGCCTGTGGGCCCCTATACCTGCCTGTGGCCCCCTATACCTGCCTGTGGCCCCATATACTGCCTGCGGCCCCCTATACCTGGCCTGTGGTGTGGCCCCCTATACCTGCCTGCGGCCCCCTATACTGCCTGTGGCCTCCTATACTGCCTGTGGCCCCCTATACCTGCCTGTGGCCCCCTATACCTGCTTCAGTGCGCTCACCGGGGATGCGAAGGTGAGTATTAATGTTGTTATTTTTATAGCATTTAACTGCCTCGGTGCCCCTATATACTGCCTGTGTGGCCCTATATACTGCCTGTGTGGCCCTATAAACTGCCTGTGTGGCCCTATAAACTGCCTGTGTGGCCCCCTATACTGCCTGTGGCCCCCTATACCTGCCTGTGGCCCCCTATACCTGCCTGTGGCCCCCAATACTGCCTGTGGCCCCATATACCTGCCTGTGGCCCCAGATACTGCCTGCGGCCCCTATACCTGCCTGTGCCCCCCTATACCTGCCTCAGTGCCCCTATATACTGTCTCAGTGCCCCCATATACCTGCCTCAGTGCCCCCATATACCTGCCTGTGGCCCCCTATAACTGCCTGTGGCCCCCTAAACCTGCCTGTGGCCCCATATCTATATACCTGCTTGAGAGTGGCCCTATATCTATATACCTGCCTGACATTGACCCTATATCTATATGCCTGCCTGACATTGACCCTATATCTATATACCTGCCTAATTGAGGGGACCTATACACCTAGCTAACTGAGGGGACTTATATACCTATAATTAAGGAGTTGCTGGAAATGTGAGGATTCTAAGATATTTGTTTTCAAATCTGCAGGGACGAGTATTGGTCGGGAGATATCAGCGAGAAGGTGTGAACCGGATGGAGAAGAAAAGGGAAAGTGAACGACGCTGATCAGAAATGATGTCTCCGGTGAGTCACTAAATGTAACTGCAGTGTAATCACTTATATTTCTGCAGAGCATCTACATACAACTAGTATCTACCACTGTATGGTCCCTGTATGGCGGTAATATATGTAATCAGAGCCTGTGTACAGCTGATGGTCACATATGGGGATTGCATTTAGTCAGGGTCTGGCAGGATTATTTGGTCCTTTGTAGTAATAGTTTTGGGACTTGGTTTTGTAGGAGTGTTTTTAGTAACAATCACTTGTCCGGTAGATTTGCTCCATGTATCAGTGGATTATATGGTGACTGTTTAGGGGTATTACACTGTCATACGGAGGTGAGGGGTTTTAAAAAAGTAAATTTGTCATTGGTGATTTTCATTGTGCTGTGACTGCTGAGGCAGGTATATAGATATAGGGTCACTCTATGTGGAATATGCTGAAAATTAGTGACAGGAGCAGAAGGTTTTTCTCTGTAAAAACACATCATGCCGCAGTTCACAATGTGGCGTGAAAAATGTCGTGTGAACCCAGCCCTACTGAGCAAAACACAAAGGGCCCGGGCCCCGGATGTTTTAGGACCCTAGCATCGCCCCTGAACCCAGAGATGTTTACAGTCTCCACCCTGCCGAAGGCCTAGAAGTGTCTTATTGTCATTGCCTGCTAATAATTCCCTGTCTGTGCGGCTTCAGTCTATCGAGGTGAAGAGAAATAATTATTCACTGGTGACATTGGAACTTTGCCTTCAGATAAATTCACCCATTGACTGCTGATACTGAGGAGGGATATTTTGCATTAAAGCGGTTTTCTCACTTCAAAGATCATAGTTCAACAGGTGGGGACGAAAAATCTAAGCTTGTAAGCCCTGGGTTATCATATGCAAAGTGCTATGGTTTAAGAGAAGGGGCCGTTTGTTTAATTGTTGGAAGTGAGAGAGAGCTCTGGTTGGGTTACTGGAGAGAGAGAGAGATTCACTGACAGCAATCAGTCGACGTGTGGGGTTTGCTGCGTTCACTGACAGCAATCAGAGGTCCTGCAGCAGAGAGAGAGATCTTGTGCAGTCCCATGTAAACACAAACAGATAAAGTGAATAGTTTTGTTCTGCAGATCTGTAGAGGTCAGAGATGTAATAATCTGCAGGATATATCACTGTGTGTGAGAGAGAGAAAAAAAATCACCCATCTCTCCTAGATTCCTGAATATCAAACGCCCATTCTAGTTACAAAGTACGTAGAGAGAGCGAGAAATGTCGATATACACTATCGAGTTACACTTAGCTTTTCACTTGCAATTAGAAGAGCTGGAAATACAAAGCTGCTATGCAAATCACTGCTGTAGAACAAGCCACAGCCTAACCAGAGACGGGAAGCATGAATCTAAAGCTGCTGTTGCTCTCCGAAACGGCGTGATGAGACAACCCTTTTAAGGCTAAACTCCAACATTGTTGACACTTTGTTGAAATGTTTGATATTTTGTTAACCTGATACATCTTGTTGCTTTGGCGCAACTATAAGCTGCTCTGCTCAAGAGGACTGAGTGGGTGTATGCCAGTGCTCAAGAGATGACTCCTAGTGTTTGCACTCATGCACCTCGTTCCTACTTTAAACAGATGTCCTATAATAAAGAGCTATGACCGGTGACAAATTAGCTTAAATTAGCAATTAATTAATATAGAGTTTTCATTGCATATGATTCTTAAAGAAATCTAGAAATAAATAATAAAAGTCAGCAGGAGATACTCCTTTACTTAAAAGGGGGTTCTGGGACTTGTAAATGCTCTTTTGTCTGATGGGGCATGATTAAAAATAGAAAAAAAAAGTAAACTCACCTCTGTGACGCTTCTGTTCCATCCCGGTGGCCGCCCCATTTATCTCGCTGTAGCATGGAATGTTCATTGCTCACATGCTAGGTGCAGCCAATCACAGGCCACAGCGGTCATGGGCATGTGTCCAGATTTATCATTGCACCCCAGCTGTAAGGTGATAGTCTTTGCCCAATGCAAAATCTTTAACAAAGCCCCCACATGCCATTTATAATACTGGTGCCCACGTAGTTGTATATTTTTATATATATTTTATAACTTTATTTAGCGTGTTTATTGTCATCACTTACTTTTCTCTCCGTGGTAGATAGGTCTTTTGGGATAACTTGTCACAGTGATCATACTCTGTGATCGGCGGGCAACATGTTATGGATCAGAAGAAGGGAAACAGAATGATATACAGTTTTGTAGGGAAAGAATCAGAAATACTTGAAATCTATTCATTTAATTCACTTCTTATTCGGGCTTAAAGGAACACTCCAGAGTTTTTTCCCTCTTAGTTCTTTAGAAGTTTGCTCTTAGTTGCTCAGCAGTGCCAGTAATGCTGCTTACATGCTGCTGAATACAGGATCTTTTGCTGATGCAACAGTCTCATGACCTGCATCCTGATTGGCTGAAAGACTGTCCTTTTGATCCTGATAGGAAATTAGGCTGTTTATGCATTCCTATGAGACTTTCAACCTCCCTTAGGCTTGCATAGAGAGATTCTCTCCCGGTTCCCACAACCATGCTGTGTGATTCAGCAACTTAGGGCCACATGTATCAAAACTGTCTAGGTCTAAAACTCACTTTGTTGCCCATAGCAACCAATCAGAGTGCCCCTTTAATTTTTCCAGAGCACAAGATGAAATGAAAGAGGCACTCTGATTGGGTGCTATGGGCAACAAAGTGAGTTTTAGACCTAGACAGTTTTCATACATGTGGCCCTTAGGCTATGTTCACACGGCTTAAAATGGGACGTATTTCACCCCTTATTTCACGGCGTACTGCGTTCAATACGGGGCAAAATGCAGTCATTACGGTAATCCACAGTTCTCATAGAGAACTATGGGTTATGTCTCCTCTTCCTGCTCGCACAATACGCCGCGCGCGGAGATAAGTGACATGTCAATTATTTACTGCGTTTACAGCTGTGAGTAATGCATGTCGATGGGGCCGGAGGGCTGCCGGCCCCGCCCTGATCTGTGAAAGCTCCCGAACACACGGCGTAATTGCGGGGCGTAATTACACCCCTCAGTTATGCCATGTGAACTTAGCCTTAGGCCATGTTCACACGGCTTATTCCCGACGGATTTGTGCGCCGTATTGAGCGCACAAATCCGCCGTGAATAAGGGGCGGGACGGGGGCGGGGCCGGAGCGCGGCGGGGGCGCCGCTCCCGGCCCCATAGACAATGCATTGTTTACGGCGTGTCCGCGCCGTAAATAATGTGCATGTCACTTTCTCCCCCCGCGGCGGATTCGCCGAGCGGGGAGGAGCGACGGATTCCACTGTTCTCAATGAGAGCAGTGGATTACCGTAATTGCTGCCGCGGATTGGCGCCGTACTGAAGCGCAAATCCGGCGCGCAGTACGGCGCCAATACGCGGCAGAATAAGCCATGTGAACGAGGCCTACGAGTGCAGGTCACATGACCCAGTGGCAGCAGTGAGAAATCCTGTTTTCAGCTGCAGGTCAGCAACATTTCTGGCACTACTGTGTAACTGAAAGCAATTTCTAATGAAGTAAAGAAAAAAAACAGATTGGTCCTTTAAGTATGATTGACAGCTTTCATGGTATGAGTGTGCGTACAGATATGGCTGTCAATCAATAAGACCACATGCATGACCTTTTATCTGTGATAAGCATTAATCAATAAATGACAAGTTCTATTGCAAATTTTCCAAACAAACTTATAAAACAATCTTCTCTGCTCTAAAACATGCTACATGCAGACTAGATAAGCCACCTAAAGGTGCAACTGCTACCACTGCATCCTATATCTCTGTGCACAAAAACCCATAAACACGGGTAATCCAGCAGCATTCGATCCACAAATACTTTATTCCAATAAGATCAACAGGACAGTGCAAACAGTGCAAACATTAGCTCAAACGCAATGTTTGCACTGTTTGCACCGTCCTGTTGATCTTATTGGAATAAAAGATTTGTGGATCGAATACCGCTGGATTACCCATGCTTATGGGTTTTTGTGCACATGTTTGGAGCCAGGACTGGCAGCTCTCCGTGCGGATCATCTACTACCTTTAAAGTGAATACCGTGCTGAAGAAAGACACTCTAAGGCTATGTTCACACGGCTTAAAATGGGCCGTATTTCGGTCCGTAATTACGCGCCGAAGTGCGCAAATTACAGGCTGAAAACGGCCCATTCATTACGGTATCTCCGCCGAGGGGGGAGATAATTCACATGTCACTTTCTAGCGGCGTATACGCGCCGCTAGAAGTGATTGTCTATGGGCCGTTGAGGTGTTGGCCCCCCCGCTCCCGCCCTGCCCCCGGCCACACGGCATAATTACGCCCCGCAGTTAACCCGTGTGAACATAGCCTAAGATTGCGGTTTTTCGGGGTAAGCAACACAAACTTTAAATGTTTACAAATCCCATAGCTATGCGCCTATGTCCCAGTAGCAGATACATTTGATTGGATTATTATACAGTGCTTTAGCATTGTTCTTGTTATCACAATTGCTGTACAACACTATACAGTATATTATTCCTTTTAGTATGCATACACATGTGATCTCATCAGCAATTATATTGTAAGGCAGGTGGCACATACAAACCATTGGATATTATATTATGGCACACTATTAATACTTTATGGTAATTCCCTTTGCAGTCTGTTAAAATTACCATACATTCCCCCATCACATGTATTTGCTGTCATTTTCCACCAGCTTTTGAGAAAATGTGCTCTCTATTCAAATGCAGAGAAATAGCTGTTGCAAAATCCTATTGCAGGAATGACATTCTGCTCAGTAATCTTGTGTGATACCAGGCTATTACATCTCCATTAAATATAAATACATGTGTATGATTCCATTAAAATCTCTCACACCGCGCTAACGTTTGGGAGCAATTAGGCCTGCAGCATGGCAAACATATCTCCTAGAATCTGTGTTTGCACCTGCAACCCTTTTGCATTTACAAGGCGGATTCTTCGCTGCGCCCTGATAACACATTTATTGCACTGAGGTTGGATGGGTTTTATGGGAACCTGAAATGACTTTCCACTGACTTGTGTCTGCAAATATTTACTGGCAATGACTGTGCAGTGAGCCTTGTTGTGTATGCAATCTGCACCTGCTCCAGACTCTTAAAACTGGAGTCTATGCAGTGGCCACAATTTTTTCAATGATCTATGAAAAATTGTTCACGGTCAGTAATCATGGGGCAAAAAATAAAAAAAAATGTTCTTAATGGAAAATTGTGACGTAATTTGAATTCAGTACTGAACGGCAGCAGTTCTGATAGAGAAAGTGATGCTGTGGGTAGGATTTAAATGAAATTAGGGAATTGTCTTATTTAGTTTGGTTACAATTTGTTAAGACCAGATGTCCACAACTAAACAGGCAATCAAACTACCGACGCGTTTCAGAATAGACATATTCCTTCCTCAGGCGTAAGTTACCCCTACGTCTATCCCGAAACGCGTCGGTAGTTTGATTGCCTGTTTAGTTTGTAGTGAGGGTGACATCACCAGATCTACCAGTCAGCATAGCGAGTGCTACCGGCCGGAGCGCACGCTAGTCAGTTTATCAGTGTAAGGAGGACTATTGCGGCTTTAATGTGGAATGTTGGAATAGAAGATGGGTGATCCACCTTTCTGGTAAGCCAGCTGTCATCTCTGCTATTTTGGTTTATTGCTTTTATGGTTATTTTTGTGCTAAGTGGTGTTTGTTTGTGCTATACGACTGATGCTAATTGTGGACATCTGGTCATACATTAACGTAGTTACAACGGGTACTTGTAGACACTTGTTACTCACATTGGGGCTCTCTATTTGTATAGATACGGCTGTTTTTAGCGCGGTGGTATATGTATTACAAAAGGAAATAATCACACATTCCTGAGTAGAGTGACAAAAATGTCTAAGGCTTGAATATAACACAAAAACATGGTTGCGCATGGTCCTACCACACTTGGTTCTGTACACATAACTCTCAGCGTGGCAACTGAATTTTCCTCTCCACAACGGCGTACAGCTCCTTAAAAGTCTTTTATTACAACGCCAAAGCATCTTTTAGTCATGGTGACGTTCATATATTTTAATGGACTTACACAAGAGTGGTCTTTAGGAAAATTTCTCGCAAAAGTGGTTAATATGTCTACCAATCTTTCCAAATAAAAGTTTTCTAAAATGTAAGTGATGTGCATTTCTGCCCTAATATAGTCCAGAAATGGTCAATGTTTTTTAACTTCTTACTTAAAAGTGGTCAATTGCCTTGACTAATGGGTCTGGTATGATTGTGATAAATCAGTCAACTCTTCTTGGCACAGAATAAAGTATGGAGTTGCGCAACAGCAGATATTTTAATACGTTTGGACGGATGTGGTAAGGGAACTGAAATATGAGAAGATACAAGAAGCAACAGTTTAGTCTTTTCAAAAATGAAGTGAGAATCTTTGTCCAAAGCAGCCTTAGTTTTATATACAGGTGTACTGTCCTTACCATACTAGCAACCAGACAGCCAATCTGTGCGCCAATAGAGGACGTTCATCAATGGACAAATTGAACCTACCTCTGCAATGTCAACAAGAGTTTGGGAAACTTGCACCCTGATCAAGCTGCCCTTAGATCCTGCAAAATATTGGTGGTAAACATTCTAGTTAAGACTTTGGGTGATATGTTCCATTAGGACTGCACCATTTTTTTTTTAATGTATTTTGTGGCAAAAAACTGGTGACGACCAATTTTCTATAGAAATGAACTGTAATACACCAAAAGTAGGCACATTATATGCAAGGTATGACACATTTAAATGCGCCTGAAGTAGGTGCATCAAATATGCTAGCAATGATATACTATGCGCCTAAGTTATGCTATGCGTCTAGATTAGGCACATCAATGATACTATGCAAGGTAGACCAGACACCAGATTTTTGAGAGGTTCATTCATTCAGGTGCACTATACACTTATTTAAAGCTGATTTGCCAAGACGCCAGTTACCTACCTCCATCAGCATGGGGGCAGGATATATACAAATCATGCTGAGTCATGAAGCTGCAGGGGAGAGAGGCAGGGGGTGAGTGAGGAGTGAGGAATCCAAGGGAGCGTCTCAAAACTTAACTGAAATAATAACAGTACAAGAGTGGATTCTCAATACAGCAAGATACAGCCTCAGACTGCACTGTCTACCCGGTGCCTTAAAAGCTCATTCATTTTGCCTATCATCAGATAAGAAGTGTTTCACGCAAGCCCGGCCTGTCAGCTCCTGGGTCGTGTCTAGTGAAACTTTGAGGTAACTAAGGGGGATTGAGAAATGCTGTAGCTCTCAGAGTTTTCACTTTTTGTAATCACATATATTTAGAAAAGTGATTAAATACCCATTTTGGAGGTTCCCACGTCAACATTACATGGTGGCAAAACCCCTTTAATGCGCCTGAAAACTAGCATGGAGCCGCCTCTTTTCTGACATGTCGCCCTTTGTTTTTGGATTGGGCAAATCAGTACTGGGCAAACTATAGGGTGTGGGTATGTGCTCCATTTGAAATTCCATAGAGTCCAGACTCTTTTGTATACTTCAGATAAAACTGCAATATAGTATATACAAAGCAAAGGAGGCGAGTAAAACTTTCATGTCAGATTGTTTTCCAGGACCGATGTTCCCAGTGCTAAGCACATCATATTTATTTGTCCCATTTTGCAGCTCACAGTGTTATTTAAAGCCTGCTGTAATTGCAGGAATATTCATTTTTGCCGTGTTGGATGTCTGATTAGTATTGTATTTTTGCTCGCTGTAAGAAGTGCATGCAGAGCTGAGACAAACAAACTTAATGCATGTTTTCTGTGGACTCACTATGTAATTTTACACTTCTAACACTAATAATAGATGTGTGCTTGTTCACTTAAAGCATAAAATGAATAAAATATGTAAATAGCATATCTGTACAAATCGTGCCGTATCCGACCCTTTGGTCATGGAGAACAGCCTAGTCTACTTTTTCCTCAGTCTTAGTTTTGGAATATTGTAAAATATAATTTACAGTGATATCCACTTTAGACATTCCCGTTTGTTAGAAGGGTCCCTGGAAATGAGCTTGGGGGTCTTGTTGTTGGGATCTCCAGAGATGAGCTATAATATGTGGAACAAGTGTTTCATTTTTCTACAGCACCTTTACTGGGGAGATAAAGTATTGCATGGTACCAACTAGAAATCAATGGATTGTTCATGTTGTTTGTAAATGTCTTTGGTTCTCCAGAGTCAGAGTCAGTCTTTGTAGCTACTGATCACTCAGGTAAAATAATTGTGGTCCTAAAGGAAAGGCTTCTTTCTATTAACAAAAAATGCCCTAAATGGGTATCTGAATTTTTTTTTTAACCAGACTCATTACCTCATTATCAGATTAGCTTCTACTCATAGGAGATGACAGAAATAACATCCCTTTAACTTAAAGTGGTATTGTCATTTTAAACCTTTATGGCATAAATGTCTGATCAATGCAAGTCCTACCTCTGAGGGAGGGGGGGTCTTTTACCCTCCATTCTCATTTGTGCCAGGGCTGCAGTGAAGAGAGGGGTGGGTGCGCATGCGCAGCTCTCTTCATTCACTTCAGTAAATACACTTGTGACCAGAGAGAGATGGGCATGTGCGGAAAACAGCTAAAAACAGAGAGCAAAAGCAAGGACACGGAGTAAGGGGAGACACACCCATATTCTATGGATATGCCCAAAAATATCTGTGATGGGAATGGCCCTTGTAAATCTTTACATACAACCAAACCTGTAAAAATACATCCATGAAATGCATCTAAATCTTAAAAATTGCAAACAAACATAAAAGTGCCGGAAATACTCAGGTTCACTTACATTCAAGAAATCTTAAATTCACCCTTATGAGAAAAACGGTTTTTATTATTTTTAGCTTTTTTTTTTCTGGAACATTATAGGTTCCAAAACATTTTGTGTTATTTGTGTAACTTCTCATGCATTCATAAAAAGACAAAAAAAAAATTCAATGCATGTTTTAATGTTGAAAACAATGTTTTATGACAAAAATGTAGAACAGTGAACGTCTCTTCTTGTCACAAAGATTAAGGCCATTTATGATTATTCCACTTAGGAACCAGTAGAACTTAGGAACTCTCTTCTGTTCTTATACATTTAGCTGATGCAGCCAGAATTCATTTTCCTCAGTTTTGCAGGTAAGTTACTATCTAGCATTGTCCCCAAGGTTAGCATGCCCTGTGTCTTCTTCTGGAGCTGGAGGTTCCCGGTAGATTGTGTCATGCACTCGGGTTTAACCTTGAAATATTTGAGTGGTGTACTCTCCTCGCTGTCTTCACAAGTGGAAACTGTGATCCGTTGTATTTTTAATGGGAGATCCCCAGTGCTGCATGCTCTCTCTACACTATTACTACACATTCTTAGTAGTTTTCTATGGGCGTTGTCATTGCCCCGACCGAGTTTTTGAAGCTTAGTAGGAAGTAAACTGCTGCCTACTTCAAAGACATTGAGGTAGTCCAATGAGCAAACTCTGTCTCTGTTATATTTATCACTGCAGAGAGAGTTTAGAGGAGAACTGGGTGATTGTTTCTCCTCTTGTTCCTTTACACTATAGTATGGGGTTGGGACTTCAAAAGTAGCATGAAACTGGGAGTAGTCCACTCGAAAGAAGCCCTCTTCTAGAGACATAACTGGGAGAAATCTATGTCCCCACAGCACTTCATCCTCTGTGTAAGATGTTCTTGCTTGGCATGTCATTCCTGAAAGATAATCAATAATTCATCTACTTAGATCCATTGAATTCCACAATATAAATATAAGTTTAAGAGGCTTTGCTTACACACAGGCATGTACAGAAGAAACAAACAAATGTGTTCACATCATAGGAAAACTAAGTTAATTGATCTATCAGAATGGAGGACTTGTGACATAGTGAGAAGCAGAAGTTAAGGCCCCGTTCACACAGATTAGATTTCATGCAGGTTATGGTGCCGAGGACAATCAGCATCCCATACATGGGAGGGGTGTCCACCACATAAGATCAAACACGCAGCTCCTGGGGCCCCAGTAAAATAAGCAGTTCACTTATGACTGGTGATGTAAATTAGAGGAATGTGACCACTGCAGCTAATCAGTGGCTGAAACAGTGACCAAGGCTGTCTTAACAGCATTTTAGAACAGAGTATAGCTGGGACGCTCATGTCCAAAAAAGTATGGAGGACTGGGAAGTCACCAAGAGAGGTGAGATTGTGTCGTGTAGGTCCCTATCTGAAATGATGTCATCTTGCAATGGTGGATGGACTCTTACCATTTAGATAAAAAATGTGCACTAAGAGCCTCAGATTTTAATGTATACTAGATACAGAACTCTGAAGCAATTTATATATTCAGGGATTATCTGTCTCTTCGCATCTGCAGAGCACTGCTGGTTTGTGTCTGTAATACAGAGGCAATATGAGTGTCTATAAAGATGTATTTATATCAATCAGACCTGCATTATATTGCAGGACGTGGGGGCTGGACCATCCTGTACCACCCACTTAGAAACACCCCAACACCAAGTGGGATAGGGCTTACACAAGCCACAAACCTCAATGAGCCAATGTAGACCACAAGCAATGCTTTGGGTGGGCTGTGTGTTGTTCATTTTACATACAAATAGCTACACGCTATATTTGATACCTCTAAAAGATGGTTAGAATTTACCTATTAATACCGCTATACAGGAACAAATATCATTAGTGTTGAGCGATTATTATCGACAAACGTTGAAATCGCAAGGATTTTATGGTGATCGATATTTCCAGATCATGCGATAATTAAGGTGAAAATTCTGTGCTAATTATTAAGATCGCGCCTTTTTCGGGTTCCTGTAATTTTGGGGCAGCTATATGAGAATACAGAATAGAGAGGGGAGATGTGTGTGCACATAATGGACTTGGGATGTGTTGGGTTGCGATGGCTGGAAAAATCGATGACTCGTTTTAATAGAACCAGGTTTCTGTTTCAGCCTCAGTGTCTCTCAGCGTCTATAGGGATAGGACCTGCGCTCTGCCTGGGCCAACAGGCTCAGCGCAATTAGTCTATTTGCACAGGCGAAAACTCTATTTTTCGCTGTGATCCTTCCAATATAGTTAGATTAGAGATTTTGAAGATTTTATGTAGTTAGGCTAGAGAATTTTAAAGCAGCATCTACGCAGAACTTCACGGCGGTGGGAGGTTGGGTGGGGGGGCCCGCAGGCTGTACACAGACAAGTCTATCTATAAAGAAACTGGAAAAGTTCACCAGAATTAGGTGTAGGACATGTAGTGGAATATTTTATTATTAAACAGTTTGCTATTGAAAAGATTTCGTGGATATTGGGCAGCCTGAACTTATATTGGAATAACATCAGTTTAGTAACTGCAGGGTCTCTTGTTAGCTGCAAAAACTCATTTTATTATCAGTATACATTTTCAGATAGGTGTGCTTTTACCCATTACACTTTGTGACTGTTGATATATCCCCTTGCACTTAAATACAAATCCACATCTTTGTAGTCAGCACAGGTTGTTTGTTGGCAAAAATAACGTGTATCGTACGGAAAAACATCAGTTAAGTGTTTTTGACTTTTGCGCTCCAGCACTGTTCTATTGAGCAGCATCTACTGTAAATCTTAAAACGCAAATCTATATTCACACAGGTGAATTGAAAGGTGCAAAATACCGAGTATTTAAGAAAACATACAGTTTACAGATTAACAGATCCTTTTCCTGGCACTTTTAATCTGGGGTCAGCAGAAGGGTTTAATGGTCCATACTTGCGGTCAGGACTGGTATAGTCAATGTCCAGTGAAACTTAAATGGTGTTGACGGAACGCATTTTTCCGCATTTTTTAAATGTGGGGGTCATGCAGGTTTGGGGCTCATGCTGTGGGCAGGACAGGTATACGCAGATGTTCCAGTGACTAAAATGGTGGTTGAATGAAAGACTCCTTTTTCCTGGCACTTTTAACTGTGGGGGTAAATGCAGGTTTGGGGCTCATGCTGTGGCCAGGACAGGTATAGTCAAAGTCAGTTAACTATAGATGGTGGTTGAAAGAATCCTTTTTCCGGCACTTTTTAAATGGGTCATGCAGGTTTGGGGCTCATGCTGTTGGAGGAAGTTCTAGTCAATGTCAGTTCACTAAAAACGGTGGTGAAAGACTCCTTTTTGCGGCACTTTTTAAATGTGGGGGGTCATCGGCAGGTTTTGGGCTCAATGTGCGTTCCAGGACAGGGAATATTCATGTCCAGTTCAAAGTAAAATTATGGTTCAAATTCTACTGGCTCTGCATTTTTAATTTGTGGGGTGTGAGGTTTAAGGGTCATTGCTGCGGTAAACAAGACAGGGATAGTGAATGGTTTGTGACTTTTTTCTGTGACTTTTATAACTAAGTGGTGTTGCCTAAGGATGTGAGCACGTGTATCATTTGAATGTTTGTGGATGTTAATTTCAGCTTCTCAGCCTTGTTTGGGGTAATAATGAAAGGTGTTGTTGCTCTCCCATTAGCTTTAAGGTAATCGCTCATAATCGATGCTCACTATCGGAAAAACCTTATCGATAGCGGTGCGACTATCGACCTTCGTCGATCTCGATAGCAACGCAACGATAACACTACATTCATCACCACTCCAAACCACCTGCGACCCCTGTGTTCATGGCTGCCTCTGAAGCTACAGTCTTTTCTTTGCTTCTCAGCAGATATGCTAGGCATACATTGTGCAGTTTCCCTTCTACCAAGCAGACAAGATGCTGCATCATCAGAGGCTCCTGGCTAACCACACCAGAGATCCCTCCAC
Source organism: Phyllomedusa bahiana (assembly GCA_025379985.1). Classification (NCBI taxonomy): domain Eukaryota; kingdom Metazoa; phylum Chordata; class Amphibia; order Anura; family Hylidae; genus Phyllomedusa; species Phyllomedusa bahiana. The sequence goes on along the minus strand of JAODAL010032002.1, from coordinate 28,281 downwards.
AGATCAGGTGGAGAAGAGAGAGAAGCCAGACTAAGCCTTCTTGTCCACCCTGCCATATTTACTGAGGTGGACACAGTAAAGTGGAAAGAAACAGTAGGTGGCACTATATTGACATTATTCCTGGAATATCTGGTGATATGAGCATTTTTTTCTAATAAGACTGAGTTCACATGGCGTATTGTGGCGCGTACCTCTGAACGACGCAATATGCCTGCTGTTGAAAGTACGCACTGTCCAGCGTGTATTTTCAACAGCACTACGGTCTTGCCTCCTATCACTTTTGTTTTCCCCGACACATACTCGACCCCAAAAGAAGAGACATGTCACTTCTTTTTACTGTCGTGTATGTTGTACTGTGAGTCTTGTGGAATACATCGGATTATCATAGCACTCAATGAGTGCTATGATTTTACTGTATTTGCGGGGCATACTTCGGGCACATTGTAGCACAATTGCGCTCCAAAGTACGTCCCGAAAATACATTGTAGCACAATTGCGCTCCAAAGTACGGCCCGCAAATACATTGTGTGAACATACCATAAGTGTGGATACAAAAATGTTCATAATTTTGGCGGTGCATTTAATTCTAGCACTTCTGACAGATTTGGGGTGTTCTTAGAAGGAATGGGGGTGAGTCAACAAATTTCCTCAATTTGTAATGCAAATATTTGTAGAGGAGCCTTGTTGTGAAAGCCAGCGAGGTTAGCCTTTAAATTCCATTTACTATGACACAACTACCACTACTATGTTACCGTACTGAACAGATTGAACATGATTCTAATTACATTTAGAATGGTCCTCAAGCAGTTCCTGACCGGCTCGCTTCCTCCTCTTCCTGACTGGGCTCATTTTCATTTTCTTTAGTACACACAGGTTTGAATGCTATAACACTCTCACTCTTTGTTATTCTTCTAATTTTTCCTATTAATATCTAAGGCTTGATTTTGATGTAATTTTTAACATTAGATTTTCTTTAATAATATGAAAAAAAAGTAAAAAAAAAATCTGTTTTCTCATTTTTTAATAAATAAGTTTTAGAACTGTGTCACTTTTTTGTCACATACATATCTACAGTATCTCACAAAAGTTAGTACACCACTCACATTTTTGTAAATACTTGATATTCTCTCTCTCATGGTAACACTGAAGATATGACACTTTGATCTAAGTAAAGTAGTCAGCGTACGGCTTTACACAGTAAAATTTGGTTGTGCCCCCCTCAAAATAAACTCAAACAGCGGCAATGTCTAAGGAGTGCACCCCTAGTGAAAGATGGAAAATTTGTTGCCCAAAGTGGTTAATATTTTGTGTTGCACATTATTTTCCACGCTTTGCCTTAACTCTCTTGGGCATGGAGGTCACTAGAGCTTCACAGGTTGCAGCCACTAGAATCCTCTTCTACTACTCCATGATGACATTACAGAGCTGGTGGATGTTAGAGACCTTGCACTCCTCCAACTTCCGTTTGAGGATGCCCCACAGATGCTCAAGAGGGTTCAGGCCAGTTCAGGACTTTTACTCTTATTTTCTTTAGCAAAAATGGTTGCCGTTGACACACACTTGACACCATCTGAACCATATAAGTTTATCTTGTCTTCATCAGACCACTGAAACAGATTCGTAATCCATGTCCTCAGTCTGCTTGTCTTCAGCAAAACTGCCTTGCGAATTTCTTGTGCTCATCTTGAAGAAGTTCTTCTGGGTGACATTCAAGCAGACCAATTTAATGCAGTGTGTGGAGTTATGGTCTGAGCCTGACAGGCTGGATCCCCCATCCTTTACCCTGTGCAGCAATGCTTGCCAGCACTCAATACATCTATTTTGAAAAGCATTTTGGATAGGGGACATGGGGCATGTGCACTCCCCTTTTTAGTTGACATGGATGAGGCTGTCTGATGGGAATTGTACTTGTTCAATCTCCTGTATGATTTTGGCCACCATGCTGCAGCTCAGCTTCAGGGTGTTGCCAATCTTCTTACAGCCTAGGCTATCTTTATGTAGCGCAACAATTCTTTTTTATGGATCCTTAGAGAGTTCTTTGCCAAGAAGTGCCATGTTGATCTTACAGTGACCAGTATGAGAAGTTCAGAAAGGGGAATATTTCTCTTTGGGGAGAGGACATATAGGTGTGTGGTGATTTGAGATTGACTTTCAGCACTCCACGATGCATCTGCATATTACAAGACATTAATGCGAAAAGGAGTGTGATCTTGATCCTCTCTCATGGCTGTAACCAAAGCAGCGCGTACTGGCTGTGGGGTGGAGCAATGTGTGCTCAGAAAGGGGGAATATCTTCCTTGGGGAGAGCACCATATAGAGTGCAAAAAAACGGGGCATCTCAAATCTCCACAAACTATATGATGCTCTCCCAAGGAAAGTATTCCCCTTTCTGAACCACTCATTTGCCTCCCACCCCAGCAGCCAGTTACGCTCTGCATGTGCACTGATGAGGGGCAAAACAGAACTTGTCTGCAAAATGGTGATACTGAGCTTGGTAATATAACTATTAATGTTGGGATTTTTTTTTCAGACTCAGTGCGTCACAGCCACATAAATTCTTATATACCACCAATCTTCGGTCGCTCAAGATTCTCAGCTCTTTCTACATAATGCCTAGATGATATGCATCTGTGCAGGTTTGTTATATCAACCCCAAAGCTATCAAACACACACACATTAACACCATCTCCTTACAAACATAGCCTATACCCACTTATTCCCAAAATTGCACATTTGATTGAAACATCCCACCACTATATCCCACAAACTCCAAACACACCATTTTACACCTCCAAAATTATCAATCTTACTATCCCTATAATTTAAGACCAATATAAGAATATCTTGTCCCCCCCCATTACCCCATATAAACCCTCATCCCACCAATCTCACATCCCCCCAATATACCATATACCCCACCACCCTATAATACCCATCCCATCACACCACCCACAATACCCCCCCAATCACCTTACAACCCTAAATACTATAACATACCTTACTTTTTCCAATCACTCACACTTTGTTTTTTACCAATCACAAACCGTTTCCAAAAATAATCTCATTTACCATCTACCCGCCAAAATACCATTTATATTAATCTCCAAACAGTTTTGTTTATGAACCAACACATGTTTTTTCAATCCTCATACAAAAATTATACCCACAATTTCCACCCTTTACCCTCTCAATAACACCCAGTTTCCACTAAACCTCCAACATTTTTTTTTTTTCAAACATCACACCACATTACTTTTTTACTCAATAACAAATTCTAACATTATTAACATAAACCCAAATCCTCCTCTTAAAAACCAACCTTCCTCAAGTTCGATTCAAATATAATCCCACATTACACACATTTTTACACATAACACTCCCTACTTTTTTCCCGCTCACTACAAACAAAAATTTACAAATTCATTATCCCTATACACTATAAATTACTTCCACGAACTGCCTATACATTTATTCCAATCACTCTACCTACTACCCCCTCCCTTTCTTTTCTCTAAACATTCACCCTTACTTTTTTTCCACAAAATCAACTCCCAACACTATACCCCCCATTTCGCCCCCAACTCCCAAATTTTTCTAAAACATATATTTACACACCTCTTACATACAAACCCATAGTTCCATAACTCGTTTTATAAAATCAATCTCCTAATTAAAACCAATTTATCGCATAACATCTGCTTCGAATGTAGCTAATTTTATCTCCAGCTTAAGACAACCATTAAATACATTCCCTATGGATACGTAAAATTTGCAATCTGAAATATACATAGACAAGACTTCTCATTGTATGAAAGTCATTCCTTAAAACAAAACCTACTGCATATTCCATTTTCATTAACTTTACCATATCATTTATCCCTTACATTCTTACATAATGTACAATATCACACTGTTTACAAATCCTACTCTACATTTATAAATGTATTCCCTCTGTCGCACAAGTATACCATTGTTATGACAGGTCGTTCTAGATTCGCTATAATTAATAGTCCACTTTCCCATCTAATACATCCCTTAATACTTCTTGTCCCACCACCCTCCGCAGTTCTTCGTGCAATATGCCACCACAATACGCATATACCCCTTCACTTGTTTGGCTATTCCCACATTTCTGATCCAAAAGTAATTGTGCCCTCCAATAACATCCATGTTAAACTCTCTGTTTGCTACCCGCCCCAGTCACGCCCCACATTTTCTCTCCACAACATTTACAATCTATCCAGTACTCTTCACATACTACCTGCAACGAAATGGAGCACGCCGTTAACCAACTATATGCATAGTTATACCATCTATCTATTAGTTTCCAAAAACATTCCGCCTGAACACCATACGTCCCATGATTTGTGAAATTTTGGACCAGATTTGGTTATCCTAAATTACCTTATCAACACAGCCCTATGAGGTCGAGATAATCTATTTCATTCTTTTATGGTTAAATTAACAGCCACAGAGTGTTTGAGCTATTTTTTGGAAAAAACTCATTCCTCAATACGATTGTGATAATATTGTCCATGTTGATGTTTTTAAAATTCATCACATCATTTTAGTAGATCTTTTATATGGATTGTGGCTTCATATTTTCATTTTTTATATTTATTTAAGCTTTGATGAAATCACACCAATGTACATCCCCTTTATAATAAGGATAAAACAATCATATGATCCAGCATTATTAAACTAATTATTTAAATACCCTTATAGTACTGGTTCGAGGCACCTATCTCTTAATACTAATAATTATACTCTCCATAGTAATTCTGCAATTATAAGATGAGCACTCCGTAACCCCAGCATCCCATCAGATATCCATGTTACTCGATCTTAAATCACCCCCCCTCTTAAACAGTTTTACGCAATCCTGGTCTATATTTGTCCGAACCAGTTGTTATGTCAGTCGATGCACAGATTTCCCCTAACAAACAACATTTTTTTTCCATACTACCACATCATCACCTGTTTTTCATTACTACAAGAATTTCTACTATTCTCATACACCAATAAATCTCAACACTAATCCATTTCACTCACCACCAACGATATCATTATTTATTCGTTCTTTTCATACTCTCATTTTACTATTCACTTATTGTAACAACCACCGTCTTCAATCAATATAACACCCTTATTTCCCTACCAAAAACTTTTCCAAATCTTAACTTCGCAACCCACACTATAGAACCACAAATCAATTTATGTACGACTTCTTAACATTTGTCCTTGTTGATTAACCACATGCTATTCCAACCTTCTCTTCACATTCTCCTTCCCAAACACCAAATCAATTCCTTAAATACATTAACCATAAACAACATCTCAATATCCCCAACATTAAATTTAAACCTACCACCACCCACCATTTCATTAATTGCATATCGAGAGTCGCTTCGCATCCGCGCACACAAAACCACGCCTGCACAAAATAATAACCTTTGAAAATATACACAATTTACCTATAATTCACCTACACCTTTCTCATATCTCAATTTACTACACTTAACACAAAAAAATTCTCTTATACTGCATCTTAACACCACACGCCCCTATAACCAAATTAAATTACTCAATATCATATAAAACATACTTCTTCACACCACAACATATTTACATAATCAAACACATTTTATTTTTACATATCAAACTTTCAATCACTTAATTTGTATTTATCTCAGTCAATCAATTACAACCACTTTTGTGCTATGTGATTGTCCAATCATTATTCTGATTAACTAGAAGTGTCAATCATTATACACTATGTGGATGGGATCTGTCAATCACTGTATGTGGATGGAGCCTGTCAATCATTATACACTATGTGGATGGGATCTGTCAATTCAAGTCATTTGGATGTAGCCTGGTCAATCATTATCAACTATGTGGATGGCGTATTGTAAAATTCACTGTACTGTGGATTCGCAGCTGTCTTTTCATTTATACACTATGTGGATGGCGATAGTCATTCAATGTGTGTGTGGTGTAGGATCGCCGGTCATCTCTCATCGTTCTCGCTACTCTCTCGCGTCGCGCTCGCGCGAGCATCCGCGCTCAATCACTCAGCGCGCTCGCGCGCAGCGGCTCGCCACTGTGCTCTTCATTGTACTTGCTCAGAGGCCTGGGATTGTCTATTTAGTAGGGAGGAGGTTGGAGCTGTAAAACATTGTGGCAGTATGTGAATGGGATTGTAATCACGTTGTTGTGGATGGAGCCTGTCAAACATTGTACAGTATGTGGATGGGATCTGTCAATCACTGTATGTGGGCAGGGTTAGCAGTACTTTTACTTTCTGTTTTACTATTTCTTCTGCTTTTTATTCAGAATCCTTGCTCCATATCATATAAACCTATAGGTTCACATGCTTTTCCACTGTCACATTCTACTCTGAGAAGGGTAGCATTAACCACTTGAAAGCTTCTCTTTAGATGACATACATAAAAACTGATATGAGTTTTATGAAACAGTATGATTTTCACAGTAAGATATGAACATCTTTAAGATACTGCCTGAAAAATGTTGTCTTTGCCTATTATATTCAGAAATCACATTACTAATAGATATCTCTTTACAGAATCAAATTATGTTTGCCCTGTCTGAAAATGACATTGATCTCAAGAGCAGAGAACATGGTTCTTTGTTGAAAACGTCTATTGCATCTCAGTCTTTTGGAACAAAGCATTTTTAATTACATAGTTAATTTAGAAAGTGTAACCTTAGATTTAGCTGTTCAGGGCTTAAAGGAAAAGACACTGGCTACCTCTAGACAGTTTCGCCTCATTGGAGAAAAAAGTTCTTGCTGATACCAAGCTGTGGTTTGTAATATCATCTAAATCAATTAAACATTATTGATCGCTACTGTAAAGGGGGGAAGTTGGAGGCGTTTCCAAAACCTTTTAAATCATTAAGCAGTGTAAAGCTCGTTTTATAACTTTTTTTTTTTTTTTTTTTTTTTTTTTTTTGTTCTTCTGATACCATACAGTGGTTTTGGCCAATACCACAATCTGCTCATGCAACACCTTTACCTGTCGCTACTTGCATTAAGCGACATGTAGAATACACATGGCGGGTAGGAACCAGGCCATTGTTTCTTAATAGCATTAAGGCAGTGTAGAAGCCATCCACAAGTATGGAGCAGTCTTTTGCGTTCTTCTGCAGGTCAACAACAGGGCAGTGTAGAGCCAATACCACAAGTCTGGCTCAGGCACCACCTTTACCCTGGTCTGGCTTTCTTCTGCAGTCATACATACAGGGCATTTTAGGCCAATAAACCCCAAGTCTGGCTCAGGCACCACCTTTACCCTGGTCTGGCTGTTTTCTGCAGGTCATACATACAGGGCAGTGTAGAGCCAATACCACAAGTCTGGCTCAGGCCCCATCTTTACCCTGGTCTGGCTGTTCTTCTGCAGGTCATACATACAGGGCAGTGTAGAGCCAATACCACAAGTCTGGCTCAGGCACCACCTCTACCTGGTCTGGCTGTTCTTCTGCAGTCATACATACAGTGCAGTGTAGAGCCAATACCACAAGTCTGGCTCAGGCACCAAACTTACCCTGGCTGGCTGTTCTTCTGCAGTCATACTACAGGGCAGTGTAAGCAATACAAAGTCGGCTCAGGCACCCCTTTACCCGTTCTGGCTTTCTCTGCAGTCATACATACAGGCAGTGTAGAGCCAATACCACAAGTCCCGGCTCAGGCACCACCTTTACCTGGTCTGGCTGTTCTTCTTGCAGGTCATACATAACAGGGCAGTGTAGTGCCAATACCACAAGTCTGGCTCATGCACAACCTTTACCCAGGTCTGGCTGTTCTTTGCAGGCATACATACAGTACAGTGTAAGCCAATACCACAAGTCTGGCTCAGCACCACTTTACCCTGGTCTGGCTGTTTTCTGCAGGTCATACTACAGGGCAGTGTAGTTTCCAAACAACAAGTCTGGCTCAAATACCACCTTTACCCAGTCTGGCTTTCAAACTGTCTGGCTAGGTTTGGCATCCCATATTCAAAAATGTCTAATTCTATGAATGTGGTGTGACGCCCCGAGAATGATCCAAATCATTGCCGCATTAAAAAGTGTCTTTGGCGCATTACAATGGCACTTACTGCGCCAAAGTTTGGAGTTCGCCTGTTCATACATTCTTTTTGACTCAAAATACACCAGAAAACTGGCGCAGCCCCGTTCATACATGTTGCACTAAGGGCGACATGTATGAACAGCGCTGCGCCTGAAGTCTGGCGTCTTTTTAACCAAAAAACTAGCGCAGCCCACTGTTCGCTCTATATTTAACCAGGCACATTAAAGAGCGCCCGTGGTACTTTGTAATGAGCCTGAGATCGGGGGACGTGTTGGAGGTGTGTCGCACTACTAACGTAAGCTACACATTTATAGCTGTAGTACAGCAAATCCAGGCGCATTACTGCTGGAACAGGTAGAGCACTTCAAAAGTGGTTTACCTGAGCCTGAATTGTCGCTTAGTAGCTAGAAAGTGCTAAATCTTTAACCCACAGTAGAACAGGTTCATAGATTCAGGCACATTCTATGCTACTAATGCGCTCAAAAAATGGCTTCTGGGCACCAAAAATCTTACATGTCGCCCTAAGTCTGCATGCCATTACTTGTGAAGCTTTATATCTGCCATAACTACATGTTCAGGTAGGGCGTTCCAAAACTTGCCTACTCTAACCGAAAATGATCCTTCCTATACCTATTTATTTACATACTGTACATACATATGAATGGTAACAGCAGTTCTCATATGCTTTACAAGCTGAAAAGTTTTATAACATATACATTATAGTAGTACTTAGGACTCTTGAACAGTTAAAGATCATGATTTTTACCTGTACATGACCAGGCACAGTTTGTTTTTTTCAGTATATACAGTATAGGTTTAAAAGCTTTAAAGTTTTTTTTACATTTGATTATTTAAATATATTGTTTTATTTTTATATCAGTTTGCATTTTTTTTGTATTGTCAGAATAAAATGTAAAAAAAGAGGAAATAGGTGTCTGTTTTTCTTCTTTTTTTAATAGTCAAAAAAGGCCACTAAATTACATTTTCAAAGTATGTGTCCTGGTTGCTACCCTCATTTTTATACAGGCATTATATGCTTTCAGGCCGTTGTGGACAGGGCTAAAAGTTACAGCTTTGGCTAACAGGACTCTCCTGCTCCAGGCTCTTCATTCCCACCAGTTAAGGTCCCTTGGGATGAAGGCGATCGTGGCCGAAACGTCGGACCGTGGGATTATTCTTTTTTTCCTTTAACGCATATTGTTATACAAGGAGAGCTGAATATCAATATCGCTTGCATCATACTTGAGGTTTTGTACTGTATGTAAAATGATCTTTCTATACACTGTAAGGTTATGTTCACGTCTTGCCTCCGTATGAAGATACGCTTTTTTGATGCATCTCTGGATCCATCTGAACGGACCCAGAGACGCTGCTAACAATTAGTAGTGAGTTTATCACTGCCGGCAATGACAGACATGCAGCGGCATTCACATGAGTGATCTCCGCTGCGTGTTTGCATCGCACCTGTCGGATCCGTCTTGTGGATGCGATCAAAGAATTGCATGTCATTTCTTGGATCGCATCCGCAAGACGGACCCGACAGACACGATGCAAACACGCAGCGGCGATCACCCATGTGAACGCCGCTGCGTGTCTGTCATTGCCGGCAGTGATAAAGTCACTGCTAATTGTTAGATGCGTCTCTGGGTCCGTTCTGCTGGACCCAGAGACGCATCAGAAAAGCGTATCTTCATACGGAGGCAAGACGCCGTGTGAACATATCCTAAGGCAGCAGCCGGGAAGGTTTACAACGGTGTTTATATATCAGCCAGGTTTTGGACATGTACCTGGAGGAATCTAAACACATGCGACCAAGGTAAGGAGCCTTGGTGAAATGAAAGGCCAAAGTTAGATAGATGTCAACAGTACAGACTGTTGACATACGTTTAGCCATATGTTAGTATGGGTTCCAGCAATCCCGGGTCGGCATTTCTTTGGGAGTAGAAAAAGAGTAGGCTGCACTACTACTCAATTAAATAAAAAAAATAATTTCCATGCATTACAAATTCTAACAATAACTATTGTTAGAATCTGTAACGTATGGAAATGATTTTTTTAATATGAAGTCGGCTAAATTATGATGTCATTTGGAATAATAAAATTTTGATACAAGTTTGAAAATATTTTTGGAGTGCAGCCTACTCTTTTTCTATTGGCATAAAATTTTGGCTTGCACCCACTGGTGGACCACGAGTGCCGAGGACATATCTTTGAATAAGCATAGAGCAGGGTGGGTGCTTACTCCCCATGTTCCATGCCAGGATTTACCTGACCTATTTAAGGTCAGCAGGTAAGCTGGCTGGGTGTCGGCTGCAACTCCAGTCTACCTCCTGGGCCGGAGGTGTTTATACTGGAGGAGGCCAGTGTCTGCTATACTGTACCTACGTTGCACAAGGTGTTAGTGAGGGAACTACGCCTTTGTTCAGCAAGTGCTCAGACGAGCAAAAGTTTTGGTTATATTCACCGTTATTGCTGTGAATTTTATTGCTACACGTTTTGGTTTTCTGGTAATAAACATACGGAAGGAACCGTTTGCAGCTTACTACTGCCTCTGTCTCAATGCCTGAAGGACTTATGCTGTGGAAGCTTACAACACACAAGAAGGTGTGCCGTGGATTTTCTACCTATTAACTTGAGTCAACAGTGTTTTTTCCTTTATTTGTTTTATGTTATTTTTTTCATTTTTTTTAATATATTTTACACAGTGGGCTCCCCAGAAGGTCATAATCTTTGGCTGGGGAGCATTTTAACAATACATATTTTTTTCTTTTGTATTCCTGATTTCAGCTTTAACTGGAGCTGACAGATTTATCCTAATAACAGGGTATGTACAGTTTTCTAAGATACTTTGCAGAGCTAAAACTCAGCAGCCACTGCAGTTACCTGGCCTTCATGTGATTGACGCAAAGAAACTGGGAAGCATTATGGCTGACTACTAATCTGTGTACATAGCGCTCACTGAGTGGCATGTATTCAGTGATCAGGAAGACAGGGACAGTAATAAACCATCTCTGTCTTCTCTTTGGAGAGTCTGGAATGACACTGACTAACCACCTACATACATCCCATTTTTATGACCTCAGTGTATATTTTGCTTTTTATTGGCTTGCATTGCAGCACATGTGGAAACCATATTCCTGTGCAGTTTCTTTCTACCCACTAGGAGTGAGAAGAACAACTTGGAATAATTCCATTGTCCGCAGGGGCCCCATAGTAGCCACATGGAATGCTTCTATGTACAAATGTGGTTGTGTAGACCCATACCATACATTATATTTATATTGTCTGCAAAAACAGCCCATAAGTGTCAGCTGACCCTGTGGTAGAGGGTAAGTGTGCAGTGCAGTGGGACAACTCCTTTGTATGTACGCTCTCCTATCTCGAACCTTGTAGAGTGTATGACCATTCTACTAGTGATCTTAAAGGGGTTTTCCAAGACTTTTAAAAACCTCCATATCACCGTGCTTATATAAAAAAAATTAACCCACACTTAACTATCCTGTTACTACAGTTTCAGCATTGCCAGAGCTCCAGTGTTCACCCATAGCCCCTCACTGATGACATCACGTACATGGATCACATAATGCTGCAATCAATCTCTGGACTCAGCAGTCACATGCTTACATGTACAAAGTGTGACCAGAGAGGGCAGTGATTGGCTAGGGAATCATGTGATCCATGAACAGGAAATCATCAGGGAGGGACTGAGGGTAAAACGTGAGCTCTGGCAGTGCTGGAATGGTGGTGATGGGAGAGGTAAGTATGGATTAATTTTCTATTTAGACACAGTGGGAGGTGGTTGGGAGGTTTTTTAAAAGTCTTGTAAAACCCCTTTAGATATATATTTCTGTTATGTCTAAATTTTGTATACTGTACACAGTACAGTATACAGTATCTCACAAAAGGGAGTACACCTCTTACAGTTTTGTAAATATTGTATTATATCTTTTCATGTGACAACACTGAAGATATGACACTTTGATACAATGTAAAGTAGTCAGTGTACAGCTTGTATAACAGTGTAAATTTGGTGTGCCCTTAAAATAACTCCACACACAGCCATCAATGTCTAAACTGATTGAAACAAAAGTGAGTAGACGCTTAAGGGAAAATGAACAAAATGGGCTCAATTTATCATTTACCCTCTTCAGTGTCATGTGACTTGTAAGTGTTAGTGACTCGGGTGTGAATGGGGAACAGGTGTGTTAAATTTGGTGTTATCAATATGGCACCTCATGGAAAGAACTGACTGAGGATCTGAAGAAAAGAATTGTTGCTCTACATAAAGATGGCCTAGGCTAGAAGATTGTCAATATCCTGAAACTGAGCTGCAGCATGGTGGCCAAGTCCATATAGTGGTTTAACAAGACAGGCTCCACTCAGAACGAGCATTGCCATTGTCGACCAAGAAAGTGTGGGGGAACATGCTCAGCATCATATATACAGATGAGTGCTGCCAGCATTACTGCAAAGGGTACTGTACAGGGGAGGGGGGGTCAGCCTCTCAGTACTCCAACCATACATGTGCACTGCATCAAATTGATCTGCTTGGCTGTCGTCCCAGAGGGAAACCTTTTCTAAAGATGATGCACAAGAAAACCCGCAAAAAGTTTGCTATAGACAAGCAGGCTCAGGACATAGATCACTGGAACAATGTCCTGTGGTCTGATGAGACCAAGATAAACTTATTTGGATAAGATTGTGTCAAGCATGTATGGCCATAACCAAGTGAGGAGTGCAAAGACAAGTGTGTCTTGCCTGCAGTCAAGCATGGTGGTGGGAGTGTCATGGTGTGGGGAGTGCTAATGGCGGTGGGGAGCTACAGTTCATTGAATGAACCATGAAGGCCAACATGTACTGTGACATACTGAAGCACACCGCACACCTGCATGTATGGGGCCCCTGAAACAGACACTATACAGCCTAAAAGTTTCAAAGAAGTTATATAAGTATCCACCTTGAATGAAATCATTACATTATTGATCTGTATTTTTGCCGAGTTACATTGCCATGCTCTTTTCTCCTTTCCTGATGTATCATGCTCATGGAAATGTAACAATTCTCTTATTTTCACCTGTAGTTTCCACAATGCCTTCCAGAATGACAACTATCTCGAACTGTTCACTCCTCAGTGATTTCTGTGAGAGATCAAAGAATGGGCTCCGGCGGTTGATCTCATGGCAGATAGTTAACGGAGAAACTAAGAACAGCTGATCAGATCCAGTGCCAAATCCGACATCCAGCTCACGTTGGTCTAGCGGCAGGAATTCTCCTTCTGGGGTCTGTCTGGACTGAGAAACAATGCAAATATTAAACACATAATCATCCTGGAAATTCTGTATGTAATGCGGATGAGTAATGCTAATGTTTGCTGTATCTTTAGCACAATATCATTTATATTTAATTATAATGAAGGCTTATGAACATGGCTGGATCACAATTCCTACTGCACCTCTGATTGCCTTTGATTTATATAGACAAATGTAGGTATTTTTTGATCTTCAAATCTGAAAGGAAAAAAATTGTTACAAGATCTATTGTATATACAGAAATATTTTCTCCTCAAAGCCTTGCTCCAAGGATAAAATATTTGTGCAAAACAAGCCTGAAAAGTCGTGCAATAGGGGCTGTATACCTCCATACAAAGGGGCTACTGGGCTCATCTCTAGGTATGATCTCCTTACTTTTAGGTTTTCAGTAAGACACCTATGACCATAAGTGGTGGCTTTTCTTTTAAGTGAAATACTGCTAAATTCCTGTGCCACAATGCTTAATCTATCAAGGCTTCCCCTCACAAATTCATAGAATTGTAGGGCAGAAACTAGTAGTTTGTGGGTTACCCTTAGATGTCACAAGAGTGTGAGTTACAGACTGTCAAGGGGTTTGAGAGGAGAAAAAAAAACTGGAATCAGAAGGTAAGGAATCAGTCAAGAAGTCAAATGAGAGAGGGAGCGGAGGAGTAGAGAAAGCTAGGAAGCCCTCTGTGTATAAGTGCAGCCGAGTTGACTGTCGGTTTTCCCCTTGGTGTGACAGAACTGGATGGTGTACAGGGATGCGTGGATACAGACTGCAGATGGAACGGAGGAAACTCCCGTCCCACAGGCGAGCCACCAAAGAACATGTGAGAAGAGTGAGCAAAACCGAGCATGGCTCCCGATAGACACAGGCTGAAAAATAAGAAAAGGTGGTTGCTGTTTCCCATATACCTGTTCTGGTTCAGCATAAATAAAACAGGATTGCTTCACCACTGGGTCGTTACTCGATACTCGTCAGTACAACAGAATGACCATACTCTAATTTAGTTATTGGGCCCTCTCAAGTACCATGGCTTGGGTGTGACTGCATTCTCTACACCCTCTATGGTTACTTCTGGAAGTTCAGTAATATTTTATCAATCTCCTTTTGTGATGATCCTTAGGGAAGCTCATTGACATACGAGTTGCTCTCTAGGATGAAGGTAGTTGGGGATCTTAGAAATACTCTAGTTGAAAATGATATATTCCTCCTATAAATTCGGATTAAGGTATGTTTTTATCAAGCTCATTTTGATCATTTATTACCAGCGGTTTAAGGCCAGAAGTTCTATTTGGCACTTAAAGGGGTTTTGCCACGATGTAATGTTGACGTGGGATCCTCCAAAATGGGTATTTAATCACTTTTATAAATATATGTGATTACAACAAGTGAAGCATGTGAGAGCTACAGCATTTCTCAATCCCCCTTAGTTACCTGAAAGCTTGCATTAGACACGACCAGAGGAGCTGCAGGCCGCGCTTTCGTGAAACACTTCTTATCTGATGACAGGGAAAATGAATGAGCTTCAAGGGGCTGGGGAGAAAGTGCAGTGTATGAGTCTGTGTCTTGCTGTATAGAGAATTAACTGTTGTAAAAAGTTATTATTTGAGTTAAGTTTTGAGACGCTCCCTTATTCCCCACTCTCTGCTCACCCCCTTCCTCTCTCCTCTGCAGCCTTCATGACTCAGCATGATTTGTTTATATTCTACTCCCGTGCTGATAAGGAGGTAAGTAACTCATGTCCTGGCAAAACCCCTTTAAGCATGAGCCTATGGATGCTTTGTTGGGGACCTACAACTTTAAGATCATGACTGGTCTATATTTCATGGGAGTTGATGATGATTACTGCACAGATGTTCTAGTTTGATAATATGAGTTTGTTCAGAGTGTAAAAAATAGACATCTTGTGAACTGTTTAAAAGTCCCCTCTCACAGGGATTGTCCAGTTCAATAAAATTACAGTTAAATAGCGCCATCATGAGAAAATATATAAAAAAGTAATGCTTACCTCCTGGTCCCCCAGTGCTGCCCCTCTGACGCTCCATGTGATCCATTCCTCCTCACTTGTGGGTTCCTGTCCAGACACAAAGAGGCTTGAACTATGTAGAGAGTGAATAAAGTGCAAGCCTCTCCTGTGTGTCGGAATGAAATCCCAGAAGTGAAGGGGAGCTGTTCCCGGAGAGCTTCTGAGCTGCAGTGGGGGGAGGGTGGGAGGTAAGTATCCCTTTTTTTCTATTTACCCCACCCTGGCCATAATTAACTATATTTCATGAAAATGGATAACTGCTCAAAGACAGCCACATATGTTGATATTATTTCTTGTGTGCCAAGGACCACCATATATGACTAACTAGAGGCCAGAACATCTTAATGATAACAACTTACTTGATATCTACCTGTAATGATTATGCCTGTTCAGATTGCAGCACAGTCCTCTGCCCGTGGACTGCAAAAGAAACTGCGCTTTTGACCATATTGGTTCCTGACTTGGGTGTTTTCTTGGTACTAATCTGAACTCTGATGGGTGTAGTGGTTGACAGGTTCTCCACCACACCCGTCTGGTTACTGCTGCCAGCCCTAGTGTTGGGCTGCTGATAGTTTAGACTGAGTGGTGATTGATAGTGGCCTTTACCACTCATCTTTCTTCCCTGCCAGTCTGTGTTCTGTGTGGTTTGGATGTCAGAGGGCAGTCCAATCACATCCTGGACCGGGACTCTGACATCCCTTAAGAAGACCACTTTTTGACTGGGACATTGTTTGCGATAGTCTCTTGTAGCTTGAGCTGGTGTCTCTGGACAGCTTTGGGGTGCCTAGCGCTAGGGCTCACAAACGGCTGTCTTTCTGTGTTGTCTTGATATCAGGGCCCCTCACACTACCTTTAGTTTCAGACATGATTCTGAAAAAAACTCCTAAATTTGATATTGATCTCTAGTTCCTGCCTGCACTATTTATATATGAGTTCTGTTGTGTTATCTGCCTGATTCAGGAAAATTCCGTGTCGCTCCCCCCCAGGCCTTATAGTTAAACAACGATAAACTGCGGCACGAAACAGTAGTCCCGCAGACATTCTTGTTTTTTGGGGAAAGCTCGCGCTAGTACGTGCCTACTCTCGCGGCAGGGGGGCGGCAGCCCGCCAGCCCCATTGACATTCATTACTCGCGGCGCATATTCACCGCAAGTAATTGACATGTCACTTATCTCCCCATGCTACAATACGATTGTTTTTAAAAAAAGGGGAAGGGAGGCAAAATCCAAGTCTTATGAGAATTTGGGATTCCGTATTTCGGCGCGTTCTCGCCCTATTGGGAAGCAAATACATGGAAAAATATGCCCCGAAATCCCCCTTGTGAACTACCCTTAGAAATATACACAGTGTAGAATTTTTTCCCTGGAGTTTTACCTTTATAATTGGGCTTAGAGGGGTTATCCACTTTATTTTTTTTTATTTTAATTTTTTAAGATACTTGGGCTCATTTAAAGTAAAAAAAAAAAAGTTATACCCACCTCTCCCCTCACTTTTGATCCTGCCTTATGCCATCCTCATTCTCTGTCAGTCTAGAAAGTTTTGCAAGGGGTTATCTGTGTTTTTCTGAGAAGGGCATGTGCCACTGCCTGCCTTCACCATTTAGACAGCTCACTTCTGATCAGTGACTGCTGCAGCCGTCACAGATCATTTCGAGGTCCCTCCTAGAAAAGGGGAAAAGTAAAAATTATGGCCCAGGGGAGAACAACGCAGTACTGGATCAAAATAAAGGCAAAAAGGTTATAAAAAATTTAAATTTTGAATGGACAAGTTTAAAAAAAAAAAAATTTTAATTGCCCAAACCCTTTTTAAGGGTCCCCAAGGGTCAAATGCATAAAAAGGTGGGTGCGGGAAGGCTGACTTGAAATTTTCCCTAGTTTCCCTTTTAAAAGGGTTTTAAATCTGAAATATTAATAAACCATTCACCCTGTATTAACACGGGCACAAAGTTGGCCACAAGCCCATAACTTTTCTTTACCAAAACAAAATATTAAACATATATGAAACAGCACCCCGGTTTTAGATTGAGAGGGTCCCAAAGAAAACAAAACTTTTACTTTAAAATTTTTGATTAAGTAGACCCCCTTGGAAAACCTTTTAACAAAAAATTATCAATTTTAAATTTGAATTTTGGTATGGATTTTTTTTCAACACTTTATAAAATAATTCACTTAAAAACCCAAACATTTGGGTGTGGCTTTTTGGAAATTTTTTTCATTACTTTTTTTTTGTTTACCCTTTCAACATTTTAAAGGGGTTTTTGTCTCACCAGGGCGTTTCAAAATTTAGCCACAACCAATTTCGGGTCCCCATTTTTTCCTGTTCAGGCTGGGGGGAATTTACAGCTTTGGACTTTTTCAGTTTCTTTTAAATTCGTACCTGAGCCGTTAAGGGACTTTTAGTTGTGGGGGGTTTTTAAACAGCAGGCAAAAGGCTCCCAAGACCCCCCCAAAAAGGGGTTAAAGTTTTCAAAAAAGAAAAAATAAACAAGCTCCTGTCGCTGAAAAAGACCAGCAGGAATTTAAAAGCCCCCCAATTCCCAAATTTTGGGGAGCAGAAGGTGGTGGGGGAAAACTGGAAAAAATTTTTATCAAAAGCAGGAGCCCCCAGAACGGGCTCTAACTCTAAAAGGAAGAAAAATCAGACAGAAAATGTTTTTGGGTTTAATTTGGGAGGGGCATACCCCGGGGGGTGCAGAGGTAGCAGCCCGCTACGGGGGCCCACAGCCTGAGGGGGCCCAAAATTTCCCTTCGCCACAAAAAGAACCAGCATTGTAAATGGTGCATGGAAAAACTGGGGGGGCCCCATTTCACTTTTTTCCGACCAGGGCTCAAGAGCTTGAAGTTTTCCCCTTTCTGGGTAATAGTCCCTTTTTTTACCTTTGCCTGCATTTTAAAATCAGTCAGGGGAGATGGGAAAAACCCCTTTAAAAAAGCTGGGGTTTTGGGGACAATATCATAGTTTATAACTGCTATGAAAATTTAAAACTTCAATTATACCTTTAAATTATTAACAAAATCTTTTCAGGGAAAACCAATTTTTTTAATGTCAGGTTTTTTGGGAAAGGAGAGGTTTTTGCTGGGGAAAAATCTGGGGCAAAATTTTACTTCTGCATCCTCTACCACTATGCTGCAATATCAAACCCCCTTGCTGCTGTGAAGTGGATACAAGCTAAAGATATGACAGCAGACTCCATTATCCTTAATAAGAACCAAATTTCTGCCTTTGTTGTCAATGGCAGAAAGAACAATCGGTTCATAAGGCTCTGATTTGTTAATGTAAAAATAGATTAAAAATCTGATCCAAATGTGTAGAGAAGAGTTGTATATATATAAAAAATGTATTTTTTCAAACCGGGCCCATTTCAATTCCCCCTTTACAGCTAATTTAATGGGCTTTTGCTGCAATCCAGACACTGCCCTAAAAGAGTGGCACAGTTTTTTGAAAAAAAACCCTTTTTTTAAACTCATTTTATCCCCCTTTTAAAGGGTTTTTTTCCCCCCCGTTGACCCTTTTTTTCCCCTAAACCTGGGGGATAGGTTAAAAAAGTCTATTTTCCTCCCCTTGGGGGCCCCGCATTGAAACGAAGCGCAGCCAGAAGGGCTTTGAACAGATCTGCAGGGTTTTTCAAGCGCACTGCTACTTTCCCTAGAAATTTTAAAGAAAGAAAAGGGGTTTTAATACATTTCCATTTTCTCTATCTCCATTGGGGCCCATAAAACTTTTAACAAAGCACAGGGGGACATGTTTAACCCGCTGGGATTTTCCAGAGCTTTCCTGGCCGCGTGAAAGCAGCTGGAAAGAACGGGGGGCTTATAACCCTCATTTTAGCGATTAGTGGTGGGCCTTATTCTATGGATAGTGATAAAGGTCAATGGAGGCACAACCCCTATTAGTTAGCTAAACATCTGCTACTCAATGCTGGTATCCGTTCCCAGTTTCAATATGCAGCAGCATTTATAAGATGAATGTAAGCTACTATTACAAAAATTTGGAAAATTTTTAGATTATTGTCTGGTATATGAGCAGTATATGATATAAGGCTATGAGCTATAGCTGCTGTACCTGCATAACATATTTGAAGTCCATTATGGGCTTATCATGCAAATCATAAAAATTATATATGCTCTATCGTGGCCAGACCTGCAGTGGATGGATCTACCACCTTGCTCATAAGAAGTAGGGTGAGATTCAACATCCCTCCTCATCCCGCTTTCCCATGCCCTAAGTGCAACACACCTAGTAGAAACCTATCACATAGTATATGGTCATGCCAACATACAGAAAGTTTTTGGAAAAACCTCTTAGGCTATGTCTGCACAGCACAGGAATACTGGCAGATATTCGGCGGTTTCAGTATATTGAAACCACCGAGAATTCAACAGTACCCTATGCTGCATAGACAGCAATGAAAAATCTGTGCTGTAGTCTATAAAGCAAGGGTTTTTAACTGCCATGTTAAAAAATCCAGTGGAATATGCAACATGTTGCATGGTCCACCGGAGTCCCGCTGTTTGCTGTTGGATTCCCATACATTCAATTGTACACGTTGAGGGCAAAAACTAAAACCGACTGCATTTTTTGCGCAAATCAGTGCAAAAACCGTGGCCTGCATAGGACAAAATGCCGTCAGCTGTCCCGTGTATTTTGTCCTGTGCTGTGTGCACATAGCCTTACGTTTACTACCACCTAAACGCTCAATTAAACTGAACTTTGACCCATCCCATCTTCCTGATATTTTCCTGATGGCCGCAAAGAAATATTTACTCTCCAAGTGGTTAGACCCTATTACACCCTCACTACAAGGTGTTATCCAATTAGTGAAATACTAATTCAAGATGGAGAAGATCGAAACCATCAGAACCAAGGAAATACAACACCCTTCTTCAAAAGGTGGTAAAACTTTATTAGTAATTTTTATTCCATATCTGAAATTCAACATATAATGCAGCCATTTTTGTATACTCTTGGTACTTATCCTCTAAATCTGTGGGCACGTTAGGTTGCTTGGATATTAATTTTGCACTACCTCCACCTGTCACATAGACTATGAGCTATCTTGCTCTGTTCCACCCTTACAGGGTCAATTCCATCTTCAATGCTTATTTACTATATTTATATCTTATCTTTTTCCCTTATGTACATCTCAGACCTTTAAGCTTAGTTAAGGTTTGTGATTTTTGTTTTAATACGGATTAACCACATGTGGTTATTGAATATGTTTATCTTGGTTGTACTCACACTACCATCCAAATACTGATTTACATTTCAATCTGATTTTCTGCTCTTGTTATATATAGCCACTAATCTGTATAACTTGATACTATTGATGTCCCATGACTATTGCATTATTTTACTTTTGCACAAATATATGTATTTTTGGAAAAATGTAATAAAAATTGTTTAAGAAAAAAAAGAACTAGGGTGGCAGTATAATCAGAAGGTGCATGACCAGGTTCATTGAATTAGGTTATCATTGTGAAATGATTGGATCATAGCAGATAGCTTGAATAGAACTGTGCTGGAATTGAACTTGAAAATCGTGTTTTTCGCATAGGCAGCAATAGATTAATGGAGCATGACAAATTTATATCCACCAAAAAAAAAAAAACTGTGTGAGAAGAGAAATTAACCATTTCCCCTCATTCTGTGAGTCTGAGCTACACCCTTCTGTGATGGCGAAGCAGACAACTGTTAAGGAACAAGCAAATATATTTGAAGACTTGGCTTCAAAATGTCATTGCTGCTAGTGATATGGTGCCGAATATGCTAAAATATTAAACAGCAGAAACAGAAATTTCCTAGTCTAGAACTGAATTGTTCCCATAACAAGTAGGAAAAGTCCATCATTGATCTCTCAGGATGGTGGAGAATTACAATTCTTTGACTGTTGTATTATCAAAGGAGTCCCTCAGTGCAGAAAGCGGACTTTGTGGATACAGCTGTGAAACCCGAAAGCTGAAAGGGCTCAATAACACAACTAGGAGGTGCTTAAACAGGTTTATTGAACTTTATCTTGTCGTGAACAAATCAAAATGGCTAGTCTTTCAAAGACTCAACCAGGGTTCTCGGGAACCGTCTCTTTGCTGCAACATTGGCAGGTTACCTGTGGGACAGGAGTTTCCTTCTTCGTCCACTTGTCCTCTCTCTATGTTTTGCTGTACTTCACATGCTCCTGGCACTGGGATTCACTTACAGAGAATATACAGAGGAGTTTACACAATGTTTCTTACTAACAAGGGTCCTAACCATTCTCACTGCTTCTCTCTTATTTCTCAAAGCTCTCCCTGAATTAACTTTTTTCCTGCAGTCTCCCGGACTTTTCCTAAACCCTTCCCTATCGTTCTCGTGCCAACGACTGGTCGGAAGATGAATCGTCTTCTCCAGCCTTACACAGTTGAAAGCGGATGTACTTTTTCTTGTGGTTCTCCTGTCAATGGCCTTCTGCTTTTGCAGACTGTATACCTGCAAAATCAGGCAGCAAATGATGGTGACACCATGACCATAAGATCTATTCATTACTGGCCACAAGGTTTTGCAGGTATGCCCATTAACAATTAATAAATCACCCACAAGTCATTCACAAAGCTTCTGCACCCTAGGATCTTACCTTTAAACAACACTATAAACGAACCATAAATGCGAGGTTTTCCCACAGCTAAGACTCCTATGGAATAGCAGTAATTTGCATGGGAATGTGGCAGCTAAATGTCCTGACTAGACATCAGAGCAGCTACAAAAATTGTCTCTAGCTCTAACGGACCCAACACATCCATGCATTACAATTCAATTCAAGTTCTGCTTTATTTACCCTATGGTGGAGCTACAGGGAATTTAAAGAGTACCTATCACCTCCACACAAACACACACAAAATAAAAGTAGATAAAAATAATTATTCAACTTTTTTCCAATACATGTCATTAGCAAATAAGAGGGTTTACCTCAGTATAACAGGGACACAGATTTTAGTTTAATTTTCTTAGGTAGTTTAATTTCTATTAGGATTCCTTCTTTGGGAGATACCAACTGTGCAGGGGGAGCTGAGGATTTTGCTGCTTGTACTGGCTAATCTGAGTCTCTCACTACATACAGTGCAGCAGGCACAGCACACTGAGGACATAGTGTGACAGAGTTTACAGGCATCTACAGTACCCTGTTGTTAGTGTTATATCCAGCACAGAAAGCTTACCAGTGTGCTCATGATATAGACTTCCTCGCTCCCCCTTTCACAGTGGACGCTTCCAGCTCAGAAGCAGTTAACTTGATGGATAAATATGTTGACAGCTTTGTGAAACTGTCAGGGGACGTCTTCAGTCTTGTCTTAAGCGGCAGAAATTTTTTAAAAACTGAATTACAGGTAAAATGCTTTGATTTTCCCAAAAAGCTTTTAAATTTGAAGCATTTGTTTAAACCTGTTCCATGAGGCTTCCCGGGTCCCTTTAACCCTTAAAACCTCCGCCGTCTTTTGGGCGTACTGCAGTCCGGGGTTTGCGGCTCCCGGCCTGAAGCGCATTGAAAACAGAGCTGTATTTCAACTCTTTTTCCACGCAGTCTCTGCAATTCCCGGGGGCAGAGGTTTCTTTGACCCTTTGATTGCGCGGTTCATGACCACAGCGTAATAAAAGGGGCTTTCCCCTGCTGTTGTTTTGTGTTCGGGCCCTCCGGTGACCCAACAAAGCCGGGGGACGGCAAAAAATTTTTGCCGGGGACTAGTTAGTCCGGGGCTGTCTGTGTAAAAACCCACAATCAGGCAACTGCGTGCTCCCTTGTTGCCGCTTTGGTCAAACTACACAGATTATATTGTATTAGCAATATGAAATACAAATATATTATAAGTGAAAAAAAATGTAAACAGTTACCCCTTCAGGTTTTTAAAAAAAATAAAAATAAATAAAAACAAAAAAATAATGAAATAAAAATATTTAATAAAAAAAAAAATTGTGCATACATTGCACCACAAAAAAAACCTACACAATTAGGTATTCCCCAAAACCCATAATAACCGTAGAATTAATTTAAAAAATTTTTAAGTGTAAAAATTGAATGTAACCCAAAAAGAATACTTTTTTTTTTTTTTTTTTTAATCCTGCAATAATTTTAAGGAACCAAACTATTCCCCCAAAAAGAAAAACTTTCTCGAATAAAACGAGGTCTCATACAACTGTGTCATTGAAAAATGTTCTGGTCATTAACTACTTTTCAGGCGTTCGGCTTAAGGGTTTAAACACTTGCTTCGCTGATCCTACACAAATTACAGCTGATTGTAGGTTGTGATCAGGGCCGCCAACAGAAATTTCAGGGCCCCATACAGCGAAGCACCTGGGCCCCCCCCCGTAACCCCGCCCCCAAAACCCGATCGCCCCCCCCCCAGAAAAAAAAAAAAGGGCCCTCTGGGAAAAAAAAGGGCCCCCCTTTTACCACAAATACGTTGCAAAAAAGAACTGTATTGTGTAACAATAGCAAAAAGTCACACATATGTCTGTCTCACACACCCTAGACACAGGGCTAAATACCTCCATCCATACCCCCCCTCCACCCACATAAATACCCCCCTCCCCCACAACAATATCTCCTCCACCCAAAACAAAAATATCCCCCTCCACCCCAACAATATCCCTCCACCCACAACAAATCCCCCCCCCACCCAAACCTATCCCCCTCCACCCACATACACTACCCCCCCTCCACCCACATACAATATCCCCCTCCATTTTTTTCCCTTGGTCCCCAACCTCACCATTCAAAAAAAAAACCAGCAAGAAAAAGGACCTCCAACACAAGCTCGGTAAAAACCTAAAACACCGCCACATAGAGACCCAAAAGGGGGTCAGACCCCACTAGGTCACAACTTTACGTAATACAGCACTGACCAATTTAGAAGCAAAAAAACCCCCTGAAATCGGGAACTCCCCGGGAGCTCCTATTGAGGAGTCGTTCTTTCTCTCATGAGTCGTTCTTTTCCCCTTTCTTCTGAAACCCGTTCCACCCCGCAATGAGGACTTGTCCCGGCCACAATCACCCCTGCAAAATTATACAAAAAATATCTTAGAATCCTAAATTTTTTTCAAGCATTTCTTTCCCTATTCCCACCTTGTACAAACCCCCAGGGGTGGGGAGCGGGTACAACCATAATTAGGGCCTAGTATCCTAAAGTTTGGAGGGTGGGGGGGGGACAACCTCTGGAATAACTACAGCAGGGGCTGCTCCCCAACAATTATATTACCGGGTGGTGGGCAAATGAAAAAGGCCCGGGGTAAAGATGGGGCCCTATTTAGGGAGGGAGACCCCCCCGGAAAATTTGGGAGGCCAGCCCCAGGTAGGTTGGGGGTAAAACCCAGCCAGACCCCTTTAAATTTGTAGGGGGTCAGGGCCCCCCTTTTTAAAAGGGTTTGGGGAGTCAGGGCCCTCCTTTAGAGGTTTTGGTGGAGTCAGGGCCCTTTTCCCTTTTGAGGTTAGGGAGTCAGGGCCCTCCCTTTTGAGGTTGGTGGGGCGGGCCCTCCTTAGAGGTTAGGAGAGTCAGGGCCCCCTTTAAGGTTTAGGTTAAGTCAGGGCCCCCCCCTTAGGGTTAGGAGAGTCAGGGCCCTTTTAGATTTAGGCGCCCAAACCCCCTTAGTTATAGGCAGCGCCAGGGACCCCCTTTAGAATAGGCACGCCAGGGACCCCCTTTTGTGATATGCAGTCGGACCCCCTTTTTTGATAGGCAGCGCCAGGGATCCCCCCTTTGTGATAGGCACCCGGGCCCCCTTTTGATAGGCAGCGCCAGGGGGCCCCCTTTTTGTGATAGGCATCAGGGCCCCCTTTAGGTAGGCCGCCAGGACCCCCCTTTTGTGATAGGCACGCCAGGGCCCCCTTTTTTGATAGGGAGCAGGACCCCCTTTATGATAGGGAGTCAGGACCCCCCCTTTTGGATAGGCATCAGGGCCCCCTTTTGGATAGGCATCAGGCCCCTTTGTGTAGGGAGTCAGGGCCCCCTTTAGTATAGGGAGCCCAGGACCCCCTTTAGTGTAGGCAGTCAGGGGCCCCCTTTATGATGGCATCAGGGCCCCCTTTAGTGATAGGCAGTCAGGACTCCCTTTAGTGATAGGCAGTCAGGGGCCCCCCTTTAGGAAGGCGCGCCAGGGGGCCCCCCTTTAGTGATAGGCAGTCGGACCCCCCTTAGTGATAGGCATCAGGGGCCCCCCCTTTTTGATAGGGGATCAGGACCCCCCTTTTGTGAAAAAGCATGCCGGGACCCCTTTTTGTGATAGGGGTCAGGACCCCCCCTTTAGTGAAAGTCAGGGCCCCCCTTTATGATAGGCAGTCAGGGCCCCCCTTTTAGTGTGGGGGGGGGGCGCCAGGGACCCCTTTAGTGAAGGCAGTCAGGACCCCCTTTAGTGATTGGGAGCAGACCCCCCTTTTGGTAGGCAGTCCAGGGACCCCCTTTAGTGATAGGCAGTCAGGACCCCTTAGTGATAGGCAGCAGGGCCCCTTTAGTGTAGGCATTCCCGGGCCCCCTTTTGTGTAGGACTGCCCCGGGGCCCCCCTTTTGTGATAGTCAGTTTAGGGGCCCCTTTTTTTGATAGTCGTCAGGGCCCCCTTTTTTGATAGGGAGGCCCGGGACCCCCTTTAGTGAAGGCAGTCAGGACCCCCCTTTTAAAAGATAGGCAGCGCCAAGGGGGGGGGGGCCCCCTTTTGGAAGCAGCGCCCGGAACCCCCCCTTTTGTGATAGGCATCAAAGGGCCCCTTTTTTGGGTAGGCACGCCCCCGGGGCCCCCTTAGTATAGGCACGCCGGGGCCCCCTTTAGTATAGGCAGCGCCAGGGCCCCCCCTTGTGATAGGCCGCCAGGGGCCCCCTTTAGTATGGCAGGCCCGGGACCCCTTTGTGATAGGGGGAGCCAGGGGCCCCCCTTTTGTAAGGCAGAGCCCGGGCCCCCTTTAGTGAAAGGGGGCCCAGGGGCCCCCTTTAAGTAAGCACGCCGGGGGCCCCTTTTGTGTAGGCCCCCCCCGCCAGGGAGCCCCTTTAGTGAAAGGCACGCCAGGGGCCCCCTTTTTGTGATAGGCAGTCAAGGCCCCCTTTCTTGATAGGCAGCGCCAGGGACCCCCAAAAGATGGGAGCGCCAGGGCCCCCTTTAAAATGATAGGCAGCCCAGGGCCCCCCCTTTAGTGATAGGGAGTCAAGGCCCCCTTTTGGGTAGGCAGCGCCAGGGACCCCCTTAGTGATAGGCACGCCCGGGACCCCCCTTTAGTGATTGGCAGCGCCCGGACCCCTTTAGAGATAGGCAGCATGCCCCCTTTGTATATTAAAAAAAAAAAAAAAACAATCACTTCCTGAGCCTCGGGCCTGCCCCCCTCCGAGCTGCCGCCGGGTCTTGCCCCATAGGGGCCGCGGGGGGGAATTACGCACCGCGCCCCCACGTCACCAGTAGGGGCGGCCCTGGGAGGCTGAAGGCCCAAAAGCATTTAGCCTGCCAGCAGACACGGGCGCAGCGCTAGGGCCTGCGCCCGCTGACACCGCGCCCCCCGGGGGTCGGGGGCATTATCCCCCCCCGGGGGCCCGGGCTCTGGGCGCTCGGGACGCAGGCCCGGGGGTGCAGAACCGGGTCGCGGCCGGGCCCCGGGGGGGCGAGGGACTGCCCCGGGCCCCCGCAACCGGGGCCCCCACTGTGGGGGCCGGCGGAGCCTGGTTCGGCCGGCCGCGCCGCCGGGCCCTGCTTGCGTGAGGAATAAGGGGCCTGCTTTGCCCGCGGGCCCCCCTTTTCCCCCGGGCCCCCTACGGGGTACCGGTTGTACCCCCTGTATGGGGCCCTGGTTTTGATCAACCCTTTTTAGGAGCTTTTACGCGGTGCGTTTTTGATGCGTTTTTTGTGCAGAAATGTATAACATTAATTGCTGTGCCTTTCTGCACAAAAAACACACCAAAAACACACTATGTGAAAGCATCCTTAGGGGACCCTTCTAAAGAAAAGGGATTGCTCACTCCCTATTCTTGTATTTAAGGGGGTTTTCCAATTCGTTTAAAAACCTCCCTATCAACTTCCACTGTGTTAAAAATAAAAAAAATAGGTTATACTAAATAAAAAATACATCCCATCACCTCACCCCGGGCTCGAGCTCAAGGTCCTCTTAAGTTTCCATTGATACGTTATATCCTAAACAATGATCTGCAGCCCAAACCCCCCGCCTCCCCATCACAGCCGAAAAGTACAAAAAGTGCCATAGAGGGCCCCACATAACTGTAAAGGCCAGTGATTGGTTAGAGCATCATGTGATCCATGAACATGATGTCATCAGTGAGGGACCGGGGAGTGGGGCACCGGAGCTATGGAACAGTGGTGATGGGAAAGGTAAGTATGGGATAATTTTTATTTTAGTGCACTGGGTGGCAGTAGGAAAGTATTAACAAGTATTGGAAAGCCTCTTTTATAATCCCTTTAAAAGTTCCATTATCCTATGAGCAGAACAGATTATGATAAAATGACCTTTTAATCAGAAGGAAATTATATTTTAATGCCAGCACATAAGCATACACAGTTTCCTGTAACAATGGGTTTAACATACAGTATATATTGTGACTTGCCAGGAAATTAAAGTCTTTCTTAGTGGCAGATGATAGACACCAGTATCTAATAAAAAAGTAAACCTGTTCAGATTTTAATATCAAACTAAATAGCAATAAATAGACGCTGGATATTATTTTACTATAACCCTACTGAAAAATTAATCAGAGTGCAGGAATTATATACAATTGCCAGAAATCCAGTTATTAAAATGGCTGCTGTTCATTCCCTCAAGCCGAGCTCATGGCCGCATCTAATTTGAAGTTTTATATATTCCTGTACAGTAGGATTATTAACTAAATAGAGGTTTTATAGTATACTAAAAAAGGGGAAAAAA
>JAODAL010032001.1:0-47621 GCA_025379985.1 Phyllomedusa bahiana | reverse complement strand
TTTAAAAAAAAAACTCCGGAGTGAGTACACTGAAAGGGAAAGGGATAGTGATGGCAAGCCTGCTGGGTCACATGCTATGTATTTCAAACCAATTATACATGCCCTCTTTTGAGAGGACAAGAGGACATGAAATGCCTTTGTGGTAAAACTCCTTTAAATCCTTAGAAGCCATGATCATTACTGATAGCAGCTCTTCACCGTCATATCCTTCCATGTGATCAGAGGGTGCTGGTGGCTTCTCCTGGCAGCAGGGGCCCTGATGAAAGGCAATCTTAGCACACCTAGCAATATACCACCAGTGCATGTCATAGAAACACCCCTTTTAGGATGGTAGAAAAAAAAACCTCTCGGAAGTTAAAATGCTGTACATGCCTGGGTCAATAAATACCTCATGATTAGATTTTATTTGGGGTATTGTGATCTATTCTGTTGTGTCTGTATGTTGTCTCTGTTGATTTTTGTTTCGTTTTGTTTTTGGGGGGTGAGTTTCGTTTAAGCACTCCAACAAGTTGTTATTAGTTTAATTATGGTTTTAAAAAATTAGCCCATGTGTGTGAGACCCAGATTGTGAGGACCTAAATAAATAAGGAAAAAAGTTCTTTAACCCTGATGTGGATAAAAATAAGCCGTGTCTGGCACTGTAGCTCATCCCTGTTTACTTGAATGGGATATTGCTGCAATACCAGACAGTGTACATTGACGGGAGTGAAGCAATTTCTGGGAAGAAGCAAACCATTTTTCGAATTTTTGGCAGCCCTAAGTATTTTAATTCAACATTTACATTTTTTCCTCTCAGCCATTTATCAGCAGTCTTTGTAGTATGGTTTATTTGAAGCAGTTTTCCAAGACTTTTATTAACCTCCCTACCACTTCCCACTGTGCTAAAGTAGAAAATGAATCCTTATTTACCTCTCCTGTCACCACCATTCCAGCTCTGCCAGAGCTCCAGTGTTCCCTCCCAGTGGCTTACTGATGACGTCACGTTCATAGATCACATGATGCTGTAGCCAATCACTAACCTCAGCTGTCACATGTACAGCATATGACTACAAAGGTCAGCAATTGGCTGCAGCATCATGTGATCTATGAACGTGACATCAATGAGGGATCGGGAGGTTGTAACACTGGAGCTCTGGAATGGTGGTGAGGAGAGAGGTAAGTATGGGTTTATTTTCTATTTTAGCACCGGGAGGTGAAAGGGAGGTTTCTAAAAGTCTTGGAAAATCCCTTTAAAGATAATCTGTATGCATGTAATTCATTCCAATTTATGGGCACCATGTTTTATCTCAATCGAAGCTTAGCAGATTGATATATATCTTAGAAGAAAGCTTCAGTTGAACTGGTCATCTATTAATTTAAACCTCTGCTCATTGTGGAATAAGGAGTCAAGTGGGAAATCCTACTCCGTGACCACCCAGTGGATTCCTTAGGTCACAATGACTAACGGTTTGACTGAATTAATTACTAGTGGCACTGAATCTTTTCCTGTATGTATGTGTGTATAATAATAATGCTGAAATTACCCATGCAAACTACATATGTTTTGTGTTTTTATGTAATCATAAATTAAATATTTTCAGGTTTATTCAATAATAATCAATAAAAGAAACAATGCAAGCACGTGTTTTCAAGAATCTTTTTTACATGTGTTTTTTATTTAAAATCCGTTGTTAAGTTTTTAAACACATTGCCTAGCTGGTGATTTATTGAATTTAATTTAAACATGTTCAATGTTTATTCTAGGCGCTACAGATGTTATATTGAATCTTCAGCAATGAATGCAGGGAGGGCATATCTTCTGCTGCTGTTAATGGCTGGTGAGTAAAACATAGGTATATTTAAACCTTACAAAAACAACTTGGAATTTATTTAAAATACAGTGGTTTGCTCTGCATGCAGTCAGAAGCTCCATGTGGCCTGACCCTAAAAAAGGTTTTGTAGATGGAAAAAAACTAATTTAGGAACTGTTGTTCAAACTGTGAACCTACAGACCAAAAAGTAGTCCAGGAAACCTAGAGATGTTGTCCAGTTTTAAGAAAAAAAAAAAAAACGCTGTAGTGGGCCTTGGAGGGACTGTAATGGAAAAAAAAAAGATTTACCTTTCCAACCAGCTGCATTCTAGGCTCCAGTCCTGCTGACCTTAGCCAATGTTAATAGATTGTAAGCTCTCACGAGCAGGGGCCTCACACCTTGTGTCTCATTTGTAAGTACTTTTAATGTGTAATGACTGTATGTTTACCCTTGAATTTGTAAAGTGCTGCGGAATATGTTGGCGCTATAGAAATAAAGATTATTATTATTATTATTATTAATGATGCCGCTTTTACTATTCGTGTCTCTGCAAGTTTTCACTGGAACTGAACTGGTTGGAAAGGGGAGTTTTTTTATTATTTTCAGGGCAGTTAAGATTTGAGAGGAGACAGAGAGGCCAACAATCTCTTTAACCCCTTAAGCCGAACGCCTTAAAAGTACTTATTGACTAGCACAATTTTTTTGTTTTTGCCTCCTTGCGTTTCAACAGTCGTAACTTTTTTATTTTTTCAATGACGCAGTTGTATGAGGCCTTGTTTTATTCGGGACAAATTGTACTTTTTGGAGGAATAGTTTAAATTCACTTATAAATTATTGCAGAATTTTTTCACATTTTTTTCATTTTTTTAAAATTTTTATTTATTTATTTTTTTTACACCATTCACATTTCACACTTAATAACTTTGTTAGACTAATTCTACAGGTTATTACAGTCATGTGGATACCTAATATGTGTAGGTTTTTTTGTGTGTGTGTGTAATATATGCACAATTATTTTTTTTTTTAAATATTTTTTTTTATTTTATTATTTTTTTAATTTTTTGTTTTATTTTATTTTTTTTTTATTTTTTTTCTTAATCCCATGAAGGGATAACTGTTTTAATTTTTTTTACACTTAGTAATGTATTAGTATATTCACATTATAAAAATTAAACGGTTCATACCCCCTTGATTGCTGGTTTCTTACACAACAACCAGGGGGCTATTCGGGCCCCCGGGGCTACGGCCCATTCACGGGGCTCTGTTGGTCACGGGAGTCCCGATAAACCCGAAGAGCAGGGAAAACATTTTGTTTGGGCTCACAACTACGGGAATCAAAGGGGAAGCACCCATGTCTGCGCCCAAGCTCTGGACGTCAAAAAACTTGCTGCAGATGAACGACCTCACTCCACCACAATATTTTTCTGAAGGGGGAAACCCAAATTATGAATTAATGCTGGGAATACGGTGCTCCAGTGTCACTCCTAGTAGCTCAAAGGTAAACCCCAACCAAAAAAATAAAGGGTTAGCAATCATTGTAGCTCTGTGTTGCCCTTATGCTTCTTATGCATGGGTTTCCTTGGGATCAGAACCCCACCAAGCAAACATTGTACAATATGTGACTCCTATATACACCCCTTAAGGTTCTTCTGTATCAAAAGTTTCTATTAGGTACTAGTTTAGGGATGTTGAGTACTGTGTACATGCTGCATTTTTCAATTTTCTACGAATTAAATCATGATAGATCTGCTATGTGATCTAATGATATTTGTGAAACTTGAACTAATGTAAAGTTCTATGGTTTTATCAGTTACAACATGGTCATTGTTGTTGTCATCTAACATCTAAAAGACACCTGGCAAACAGATTGAAAAGGCTTTTAAAAAACCTCCATACCACCCCCACTGTGCTAAAATAGAAACTAAATCCATGCTTACCACTGCCTTCACCACTGTTCTAGTGCTGCCAGGAGTCATCAGTGAGGGACCAGCAGGGAACACTCAAGTGTATATACACTCACCGGCCACTTTATTAGGTACACCATGCTAGTAACGGGTTGGACCCCCTTTTGCCTTCAGAACTGCCTCAAATCTTCGTGGCATAGATTCAACAAGGTGTTGCAACGATGCTCATTGTACCAAGGGGGCCCAAAGAGTCCAAGAAAATATTCACCACACCATGACACCACCACCACCAGCCTGAACCGTTGATACAAGGCAGGATGGATCCATGCTTTCATGTTGTTGACGCCAAATTCTGACCCTACCATCCGAATGTCGCAGAAAGAAATCGAGACTCATCAACCAGGCAACGTTTTTTTCCAATCTTCTACTGTCCAATTTCGATGGCTTGGGGCAAATTGGACCTCAGTTTCCTGTTTTTAGCTGAAAGGAGGGGCCCACCCGGTTGTGGTCTTCTGCTGCTGATAGCCCATCTGCCTAAAAGTTCGCCGTACTGTGCGTTCAGAGAATGCTCTTCTGCCTACCTTGGTTGTAACGGTGGCTATTTGAGTCACTGTTCCCCTTTCTATCAGCTCGAACCAGTCTGCCCATTCTCCTTTGACCTCTGGCATCAACAAGGCATTTCCGCCCACAGACTGCCGCTCACTGGATGTTTTTTCTTTTTCGGACCATTCTCTGTAAACCCTAGAGAAAGGTTGTGCGTGAAAATCCCAGGAGATCAGCAGTTTTTTGAAATACTCAGACCAGCCCTTCTGGCACCAACAACCATGCCACTTTTCAAAGGCACTCAAATCCCCTTTCTTCCCCATACTGATGCTCGGTTTGAACTGCAGGAGATTGTCTTGACCATGTCTACATGCCTAAATGCACTGTGTTGCCACCATGTGATTGGCTGATTAGAAATTAAGTGTTAACGAGCAGTTGGACAGG
This sequence comes from Phyllomedusa bahiana, assembly GCA_025379985.1. Classification (NCBI taxonomy): domain Eukaryota; kingdom Metazoa; phylum Chordata; class Amphibia; order Anura; family Hylidae; genus Phyllomedusa; species Phyllomedusa bahiana. The sequence continues at coordinate 42,939 of JAODAL010032001.1, read as the reverse complement.
TGTACCTAATAAAGTGGCCGTGAGTGTATATGTATGTATATGCAGTTGAAACCAGAAGTTTAGATGCACTATATAAAAAGACACATATGCATGTTTTTCTCACTATCTGACATGAAATCAGAAAAAAACCTTACCCTTTTTTAAAGGGTAAATTAGGAAACCAAAATATTTATATTTGCCAAATGCTAGAATAATGAAAATGTTTTAAGGCATTTTTTATTACTTCCTGCAAAGTCAAAAGTTTACATACACTAGGATTACTATGCCTTTAAACAATTTGGGATAGCCAATATGATGTCATGTCTTTTGAGGCTTCTGATGGGTTTATTGGCAACCTTTGACTTAATTAGAGACATACCGCTGGATGTATTTTAATTGCACACCAGAAACACACTGCTTCTGTGTGTAACATCATGGGAAAGTCTAAAGAATTCAACCAAGATATCAGGAAGAGAATTGTGGCTATGCACAAGACTTCAGATACCTGAATGTGCCTCGTTCCTCTGTTCAAACAGTTATCCACAAGTACAAAAAAGATGGGAATGTCCAGCTATCATACCACTCAGGAAGGAGATGGGTTCTGTATCTCATCAGAGATGAACGTGCTTTAGTCCGCTATGTGCATACTAACCCAAGAACAAAAGCAAAAGACCTTGTGAAGATGATGGTGGAAGCTGAAAAATTATGTCATTATCCACAGTGAAACGTGTACTGTATTAACATTAACTTCAACTAAATTTTATCACCCTTGATAGAACTTGATGGACACATGTCTTTTTTCAACCGTACTAACTAACTATGGGCTGAAAGGCCACTCTGCCAGGAAGAAGCCATTACTCCAAAAGAAACATATAAAGCCAGATTAATGTTTGAAAATATGCACAGGAACAAAGACCTAAATTTTTGGAGACTTGTCCTGTGGTATGTCGAAACTAAAATTGAACTGTTTGGCCATAATGACCATCATTAAGTTTAGAGGAAAATGGAGAAAAATGGAAGCCTAAGAACACCATCCCAACTGTGAAAGACCAAGGTGGAAGCATCATGTTGTGGGGTTGTTTTGCTGCAGGAGGGACTGGAGCACTTCACAATATAGATGACATCATGAGGAAAGAAGATTATGTGGCAATACTTAAGCAACATCAGCCAGGAAGTTAAAGCTTCTGCGGAAATGGGTCTTCCAAATGGACAAAGACCCGAAGCATACTGTTAAACTGGTTACAAAGTGTCTTAAGGATAACTAAGTTAATGTTTTGGAGTGGCCATCACAAAGCCCTGATCTCAATACTACTGAAAATGTATGGGCGAAGCTGAAAAGGTGTGAGCAAGCCGACCTACAAACATGGTTAAGTTACACCTTTTGAGTCAGGAGGAATGGGCCAAAATTCCTACCAACTATTGTGAGAAGCTTAATGGAAGAATATCCAAAACATTTGACCCAAGTCATACAGTTTAAGGGTAATGCTACCAAATGGTAATGAAATTTATGTAAACTTTTGGCTTTGCAGAAAGTAATAAAAATGCCTGAAACAATTATCTCTCATTATTCTGGCATTTGGAAAATATAAATAATTTTGGTAATCCTAATTGACCTAAAACAGTCATTCTGATGTCATGCCTGATAATGTAAGCTTCTGGTTTCAACTGTACATGTAAAATAAAATGTGTAGTGTGTGTATATATAAAAATATAAATATAAATATATATATATATATACTTATACCCTACATGTGAGTGTGTTATATGTGTATATACATAAAATATAAATATAATATATATATATATATAAAATATATAATGTATATTTTATAATGTGTGTATATATGTGTATATATACATATATATGTATATACCCACACATATATATGTGTACACAAATAAAAGTGTCACAACATGTTCAAATTTTTTCACTGCAATACATGGTTAATGGCCAAAAAAGTCCAAGAACTGCACAAAATCTGTACAAAAACCTGGACAAAATCAGTGATAAAAACAGTTCAAAGAACTAAACTGCCAAATAAATGACTGTTTTTTGTGTCAAAAATGTTCAAAAACCAGTTATAATGGACGGTTCTGCTGAAGTCAAACGCACCCTTAGGGCTTGTCCCCATGGCACAGGTTATTTGTTGGTTTTTCAGACAGTTTTCTGCCAGACACTTTTTTACACCACCGGCGTTCCAAAATACTTAGAACATGTTCATTCTTCCGCCCAGTTTTAGGGTGGAACATGAACATGTTGGTGCGGAGAGGGAAGGGCTTAGACCAACAAACCGCAGACAAAAGCCGTCCCCCTACGTGCCAAAAAAAAGACCAATTACCGGTCGGATTTCCCGACCGGTATTTGGTCTTTACCATGTAAACGCACCCTTAAATACCTGGCAATATATTACTGCATTGTTATGTATGATGCCTATGACAGGAAGCTTTTTAGACCCTGACCATGGCCTAATGGGCTTCTGTAATGTGTTGCCAATGGTTAGACAGAGAAATACCCCTCCCTCTGTTACCACTTAGATGCTATGGCCTCTACTTACCATAACATCTAGGGGTTTAATGTGACTCAGCAATTCATCTACAGTGGTGTGGTGAGGGGTACCTGTGGACCCCCACGGCTCAGGGGCCAAGTCACAAACAAGTGTGACAGTGAAAACACTGTTGCAATACCACTGATGCTCTATGAATATTTGACATGGGGTCTGACCTTCTTTCTCCATCATAATTGAGGTCTGGGGTGGAGTTCACCCCCCCTGGGTTAACAGCATGTCAAGTACTGCCTGATAACCTTCATATTGTTGAACTCTGGTTTGTTTTATGTTTGTACTTTGTATTGTGCTGTATTCTGGATTCCTTTAGTTGTCACCCTTTGTATCTCACTTGTACTTGGCAAACAAGTTGCTAGTCATTTGTTGCACAGTATTGTAGGGCTGCAGATAAATACTTACATAACCAGGATGCTAGTCATTTATTGTACAGTATTATAGGACTGCATGCACACACTTGTTTAACCAGACTGATATATTGAATAGAGTGTCATATATTGCTTAACATTCCAGGATAGAATACACATATTTGCACAATTAGGTTGATAGTATTTTATTACACAGTATGGTAGCATTGTTTATACACAACTGTACTAGCAGGTTACTATTTATTGTACAGTATTGAATTATTGCATACACATATGTGAATAAGCATGTTTGTATACCGACATTTGAATAATAAGGTTGCTAGATTTTTGTTGCACAATAATGTTCCATTGTATACGCTTTTTATTTTAATGATTTATCCCAACCAGTTTTTCTGAGGTTTATTTTTGAATTAAACGAGCAATTAAAAATGATACAAATCAATATAGATCAAACACGTAAGAAGAGAGAATCTCAGAACCACAGCTTTACACTGGTATTTTCCATTTTGGAATATTGAATTTAGTTTATTAATGAACAGATTTGTTCTTAAAGTTTAACTAAAATAATTCCTTACGTTATAAAATTCCCTTATACAGACCCATTTAATTTGAATTTCAGTGTAAAGACCATGAGAGTGATATCAGAAATTCTGGCATGATCCACAGTTTGCCCATCTAAAGTTGAAAAATATTCTACCCTGAAAAATGTTGTACTACACATTATGTATTTGCCTTAAAAATGAGATAACACTTTAAAAAAGTATTTGGTCAGCTATCATTCATGCATTATTTAAATGCAATATTATTAATGCTATATTCATTGTACTTACAGTGTCCAGAGCTCAAGAAAGCACGAGTATTGCAGCATCCATAACTGATGTGACTTCAACAAGTTCTGTCATTAATACCTCAGTATCAGCCACAACAGCTTTAGAGAACAATAATTCACTTTTAACTACAAATTCCTATAATGCATCCACTTCAGCTTTAGTTCTTAACAATACAAGTGAAATGGTTACAACACCTTTGGATACAACTTCTTCATTACCATTGCATTTGACAAATACAACAGTAGCATCAACTTCACAAACTACAAGCTCAACAGAAATAAAAACCACAACTTTATCAACAACTATCTTAACATCTAATGCTACAATCTTATCACTAGATACATCACTATCCACAATGTCAACTTCATCACCAGAAACTCAAAATTCCAACACGTCAGCATCATCACCATTTTCATTAACATCGCATATTACAACACCACTGTCAACTTCATCACCCTCCAATACGTTAACTCTATCAACAAGTTCAACTCCATCAACAACACAAACATTGCAGTCCTTCAACACATCAACTTTTTCTCCGGCCACATCAACAACATATATTACAACGTCTTTGCCAATTTCATCACCTTCTAATACTTCAACATCACATACATTGCAGCCTTCAAACATGTCAACGTCATCCCAAGTTATACCAACAACATCCACCATTACAACATCTCTGACAACTTTATCCCCATCTGAAACTTCTTCACTTCCATCCAGTTCAGCCCTATCGACATCACATGTATCTCAAACTTCCAGTATGTCAACATTATCCCAAGTTACATCAACAACACCAAATATAACAAACTCTCTGCCAACGTCATCACCCTCCAGTACTTCAACTTTATCAACAAGTTCAACTCTATCAGCATCACAAGCAATGCAATCTTCTAACACATCAACATTGTCCCAGGTTACTTCAACATCCAACATTACAACATCTCTTCCAAGTTCATCACCCTCCAGTACTTCAACTCTATCAACATCTCACATAACACAACCTTCCAACATATCAACATCATCTCAAATTTCATACACAACATCAGATATTACAACTTCTCTGTCAATGTCATTACCCACCGATACCTCAACTCTATCAACATCACAAGGAATTCAATTTTCCAACACATCAACATCTCTGCCAATTACATCATCCTCTGATACTTTAACTTTGTCAACAGTTTCAACTCTGTCAACATCACATGTTACAGAACCTTCTAACACGTCAACATTATTCCAAATGACCCCAACAGCATCAAATTTTACAATGTCTCTGTCAACATCATTACCCTCTAATACTTCAACTTTATCCACAAATTCAACATCACATGTAACACAAACTTCCAACCCATCAACATCATCCCAAATTACATACACAACAGCAAATGTTGCAACTTCTGTGCCAGTGTCATCACCCACAAATACTTCAACTCTACCAACAAGTTCAACTCCATCAACATCACAGGTAATGCAATCTTTTAACACATCAACATCTTTGCCAACTTCATCTCCCTCCAATACTTCAACATTGTCAACAAGTTTATCTCTATCTACATTACACATAACACAACCTTCTAACATGTCAACATCATCCCAAATTACATACACAACATCAAATGTTACAACTTCTCTGACAGTGTCATTACCAACCAATACTTCAGCTAAAACAGGATTAACTCTATCAGCATCACAAGCAATGCAATCTTTTAACACATCAACATCTCTGTTAACTTCGCCACCCTCCAATACTTCATCTTTGTTAACAAGTTCATCTCTATCAACATCACACATACTACAACCTTCCAACACATCAACACCTCTGCCAACTTCATCACCCTCCAATGCTTCAACATTGTCAATAAGTTCCTCTGCATCTACACTACACATAACACAACCTTCAAACACATTAACATCATCCCAAATCATATCAACAACATCAAATTTTACCACTTCTATGCCAGCAGCTTCATCTTCCTCCAATACATCAACTATATCAACAAGTTCATCTCTACTAACATCACACATAACACAACCTTCCAACATATCAACTTCTCTGCCAACTTCATCACCCTCCAATGCTTCAACATTGTCAATAAGTTCCTCTGCATCTACACTACACATAACACAACCTTCAAACACATTAACATCATCCCAAATCATATCAACAACATCAAATTTTACCATTTCTATGCCAGCAGCTTCATCTTCCTCCAATACATCAACTATATCAACAAGTTCATCTCTACTAACATCACACATAACACAACCTTCCAACATATCAACTTCTCTGCCAACTTCATCACTCTCCAATACTTCAACTTTGTCAACAAGTTCATCTCTACCAACATCATACATAACACAACCTTCCAACACATCAACGTCTCTGCCAACTTCATCACCCTTCAATACTTCAACTCTGTCAACAGTTCATCTCACAACATCATACATAACACAACCTTCCAACACATCAGCATCATCCCAAATCATATCAACAACATTAAATTTTACCACTTCTATGCCAGCAGCTTCATCACCCTCCAATACTTCAACTATATCAACATCACAACCTTCCAACACATCAACATCATCCCAAATTACATTAACAATGTCAAATTTGACATCTTCTATGCCAGCTTCGTTATCCTCCAATACGTCAACTTTGTCAACAACTTCAACTCTAGCAGCATCATACATAACACAACCTTCCAACACATCAACGTCTCTGCTAACTTCATCAACCTTCAATACTTCAACTCTGTCAACGAGTTTCACTCTATCAACATCACTCATAACACAAGCTCCCAACACATCAACATCATCTCAAATTACATCAACATCAAATTTTACCACTTTTCTGCCAGCAACTTCATCTTCCTCCAATACATCAACTATATCAACGAGTTCATCTCTACTAACATCACACATAACACAACCTTCCAACATATCAACTTCTCTGCCAACTTCATCACCCTCCAATACTTCAACTTTGTCAACAAGTTCATCTCTACCAACATCATAAATAACACAACCTTCAAATACATCAGCATCATCCCAAATCATATCAACAACATCAAATTTTACCACTTCTATGCCAGCATCTTCATCACCCTCCAATACTTCAACTATATCAACATCACAACCTTCCAACACATCAACATCATCCCAAATTACATTAACAATGTCAAATTTTACATCTTCTCTGCCAGCTTCATCATCCTCCAATACGTCAACTTTGTCAACAACTTCAACTATATCAGCATCATACATAACACAACCATCCAACACATCAACATCTCTGCCAACTTCATCACCCTTTAATACTTCAACTTTGTCAACGAGTTTCACTCTATCAACATCACACATAACACAACCTTCCAACACATCAATATCATCCCAAATTACATCAACATCAAATTTTACCAATTCTCTGCCTTCTTCATCAATCTCCAATACTTCCACTATATCAACAAGTTCATCTCTAGTAACATCAAACATAACACAACCAGCCAACACTTTAACATCTCTGCCAACTTTATCACCCTCCAATACTTCAACTTTGTCAACAAGTTCATCTCTACCAACATCATACATACCACAACCTTCCAACACATCAGCATCATCCCAAATCATATCAACATCAAATTTTACCACTTCTATGCCAGCAGCTTCATCACCCTCCAATACTTCAACTGTATCAACATCACAACCTTCCAACACATCAACATCATCCCAAATTACCTTAACAATGTCAAATTTTACATCTTCTCTGCCAGCTTCATCATCCTCCAATACGTCAACTTTATCAACAACTTCAACTATGTCAGCATCATACATAACACAACCTTCCAACACATCAACTTCTCTGCCAACTTCATCACCCTTCAATACTTCAACTGTGCCAACGAGTTTCACTCTATCAACATCATTCATAACACAAGCTCCCAACACATCAACATCATCCCAAATTACATCAACATCAAATTTAACCACGTTTCTGCCAGCATCATCAATCTCCAATACTTCCACTATATCAACAAGTTCATCTCTAGTAACATCACACATAACACAATCATCCAACACATCAACATCTCTGCCAACTTCACCAACCTCCAATACTTCAACTATATCAACATCACATGTAACACAACCTTCCAACACATTAACATCATCCCAAATTACATTAACAATGTCAAATTTGACAACTTCTCTGCCAGCTTCATCATCTTCCAATACGTCAACTTTATCAACAACTTCAACTCTATCAACATCACATGTAACACAATCTTCCAACATGTCAGCTTCATCCCAAATTACATATACGACATCAAATATTGCAACTTCTCTTCCAACGTCATCTCCAGTTGCATTAACATCCAACAACACAAACTCGTCACTGACAACATCTAACACCATGAATTCATCACAAAATACACCAACACTCAATATCATAACAACAACATCCAAACCCAGCTCAGTCAGCATAACAATCTTGCAAGCAACCACTGTTAGACCCACTGCTACTGTCCCTTTGGAGTTCAAGATTGTTAATCAAAACTTTACTGATGAATTGAAGAACACATCTTCACCTGCTTTTAATAAACTTAAGGCTAATGTGGAGAATCAGGTAAGAACTTTTAACTAATATGGTATACTATTTTAGGCCCAAATGATTTAGGTTTACTTGTTCCCTAAGATAAACTTTTACCCTGTGCTTAAATAACAACTTTCTAGGGGTTTATAGTGCAAAAAATTTACCTTAGATCACTATTTAAAATATATTTGGTAAAATGGAAGGATACCTCTCTGCCCGGAGTTGGTTGATGGTCATACACCGGCATTCAAATTGCATGTGATATCCAATAAATATGCTTTAAATGTATCTTGTGGAAAAAATAACTTAAACTACCCCTTCAATAAGTAATGTTATATTTATTAAAGTGAAATTAAGGGGAAAGTAGACCCACTAGGGTCTTGTAAAATACCAATTTATTCTTTAACTCTGGTCTCTAAAATGCAAATTTCCATGGTGCTCTGTACACTATAGATTATTTACACCACAGGAAAGAACAAACTGGCTGTATGCTACTGGGTTGCACAGCAAAAGTTGTCAATATGGTACCCCATTGTCTCACATTACATTATTTGTAAGGCCCAAAAGACAGAAGTCCATCCAGTTCAGCCTATTGCACTCTAGTGTTTATCCAGAGGAAGGCAAAAACCCCCATGAGGTAGAAGCCAATTGTCCTCATTTTAGGGGAATAATTTCTTCCCAACTGCAATCTGGCAATCACAATAAATCCCTGGATCAATGTCTCTTCTCTAGAATCCTGGTCACCATAACTTTTCATAGATTTCTCTTCCCTCTGGGTACTTGTACCCAGCCTATATTATTCACCCATATCCTCTTGCAAAAAGTCCCGCCTGTGTTTTCCTCTCTATCTACATTCTGTGTGATTTGCCCTCCCTTCTAACTTGCCTGTTTTCCCCACCCCACGCCCCATCCACACCTGATCTGGAGTATACAACCACCTCTACCTCGCTATACTATCTTTAACGCTAAGAGAAGGGAAGCGGTGAGCAGAGAGAAAAAACAGAGCGTTCCAATTTATGTCAAAGTAAGGACGCTTTCACACAGCACAGTTTTGGTGCAGTTTTAACTGTGCTCCAATTAAACTGCCTTTGTTACCAGGAAGCTTTTTCCACTTATCTAAACTGTTTGGAAAGTGAGTAATCAATTAGTGTGTTTGTAATCCACAAGACTTCCAACACTGTAATTGATTACTTATTTTAAACACCTTTCTGAACAATTTAGACAACTGAAAGAAACTTGTATGTCATAAAGGCAGTTTAACTGGAGCGCAGTTAAAACAGCACCAAAACTGCGCTGTGTGAAAGCACCCTAGAAGGGCAAAGGATTAACATAAATGGTCAAACATTTATAATAAAGACTATGCAGACCTATGATGAATTTTGAAAATCATTTGCCTTTACTATATTTGCTGCAGATAAGGTCTGGTTCACATCTGCATCGGAGGTTACATTATGAGCCTCCATTGTACTGTAGAGTCTGTAAAAAATAACAAAAAAAAAGGATAGCATGCAGCACTGTTTTTTCCGTTCACAAAATAGACCCTACTATAGTCAATGGTGTCTGTTGATTGCCGTTGGTGTCTGTCATGAAACCGATTCAACACCACTGTTACCTTCAGTTTTCTATTTATATGACAAAACAGAAAAAGGAAATAATAGTGCAGAACCCGGCCTCTGTAAATGTAACATTATTTTTATATGTGTCTTATTTCAGCTGACAGTCGTTTACAAACAGAAATTTGCTAACTTTAAGAATGTCACTGTAACAGAATTCAAGTGAGTGAATATCTTCTATTTCATTTTGTAATGTATTTGACAAGTCATTTTTCTAATTTTACATTTTGATATAGAGGGAGTAGAGTGAATGACAATTGCCCACATTTAGGCTATGTCTACACTGCACAGAAAAACGGCAGTTTTTTCAGCGTTTTTCATTTTCTAAAAACGCTGGAAAAACGATTGTAATCATCTCCCATAGACTTTTAATGTAAAACCCTCCTGCTGTCTACACTGAGCTTCTTTTCCCTGCTCGTTTTTTTTACTGGTCGTATTTTGCAACATGCTCTAAAAAACGCCAGAGCAGGGCAGAAAATTTACTACAGGAGTCTATGGAAAGCGGCGGACGCCTTTTGGCGCGTTTTTTGGTGCATTTTCACGGCGTTTTTTGCCGCGATTTTTCAATGAAAACCCTCCCAGCAGACCCACCTATAGTGGGTGTTACTAAAGGTTATACCTGATCAAATCTGCATACAAGTGTTCGATGTGTCCTTGTTTGTACCTTTCGTAATAAAATGATCATGCTTTGGTCGCTAACGATTTTTGCGCAATTCATATTTATTTTCGCAATAATTGTGTAAACTTTTCTTACATATTTTGGCCTCTGACGCAAGAATACTTTTTTTGTGCGCCGAAAGATTTTGGCGCTACAATCCTTTTCTTAACATATTTTGGTGCTAATAAAATTATCTCGCTTCTGACGCCAAAAATACGTTTTTTTTACGGATTTTGGCACTAAAATACTTTTCTTTACAGATTTTGGTGCTAATAAACTTATCTCACTTCACACTCAAAAAAATAAGTTTTTTTTACAGATTTTGGTACAAAAATCCATTTTTTACGGATTTTGGCACTAAAATACTTTTCCTTAACATATTTTGGCGCTAATAAATTATCTACTTCAACGCTAAAAAGTAAGTTTTTTTTTACGGATTTTGGCGCAACAATCCTTTTTTTGCGGATTTTGGTGCTAAAATTCTTTCCTTAACATATTTTGGTGCTCATAAAGTTATCTTCCCTTTTGACGCTAAAAATAAGTTTTTTTTGGGTTTTGGTGCCCAGAATCCGGTATTTTTTTATGAAATTTTGGCCTAACAATCTTTTCTTAACATATTTTGGGCTAATAAAAGTTATCTCCTTCTGACGCCAAAAATAGGGGGTTTTTTACGGTTTTTTTGTTTTCACTAAAATACCTTTTCTTAACAATTTTGGTGCTAATAAAATTATCTCGCTTCTGACGCAAAAAAATAGGGTTTTTTTTACAGATTTTGGACAAAAATACATTTTTTAAGATTTTGGCACTAAACTATCTCACTTTCACTCTTAAGTTTTATTACGTCAAAATATGTTTAAAGGATTTTGCCCAAAATCCTAAAAAAAATGTTGAAGTTTTGCGCCAAAATCCGTAAAAAAGAGTATTTTTGGCGACAAACGCGAGATAACTTTATTAGCACCAAAATCTGTAAAAATGCAGATCTTAGCATCAAAATCCTTAAAAGAAATGGACTTTAGGGCCAAAGTCTGTAAAAAAAACTTATTTTGGTGACAAAAGTGAGATAGCTTTATTAGTACCAAAATCCGTAAAAATGCAGATCTTAGCACCAAAATCCGTTAAAAAATTGACTTTCGGGCCAAAATCCGTTAAAAAAAAGGTATTTTTGGCGACAAACGCGAGAACCTTATTAACGCCAAAATCCGTAAAAATGCAGGTCTTAGCACCAAAATCCGTTAAAAATACTTATTTTTGGCGACAAACGCGAGATAACTTTATTAACGCCAAAATTCATAAAAATGCAGATCTTAATGCCAAAATCTGTAAAAAAAACATATTTTTGGCGGCAAACGTGAGATAACTTTATTAGCGCCAAAATCCATAAAAATGCAGATCTTAGCACCAAAATCTGTAAAAAAAAACATATTTTTGGTGACAAACGCGAGATAACTGTATTAGCGCCAAAATCCATAAAACGACTACAAGATCACATATAAATGCAATGATGTGCCCTATTTACCCTTTTGTAGGGTGGAGGTACATCCAATGGCTTAATTTATGCATACATTAAAAAACAGGCTTAAAGACAAGCAAAAAAGGCTTGTAAAAAACGCGGCAAAAAACGCATATCACGGCAAAAAACCGGACGTTTTTTTCAGCTGCTTTTGACAGGCAGTGGACAGAAAACTCAGTTTCATGAACGTTTTTAGTAATTCGTTTTCAGGTCGTTTTTTGTCCACTGCAGTGTAGACATAGCCTTAAAGGGATTTTACCATCCCTGTTTGTCCTTTCTTCAGCCTTCAGTGTCTTCAAAATGGGCATGTATAATTTGTTTGAACTGTATACCATGTGACTAGATATGAGCGAACTTCTAAAAAATTGGATTCAGCCAATTCGCCAAATTTTTCCCAAAATTCGTTTTGGTCCGAATTTATTTGCGACAAAATCCCATTAAAAAAGCTATTTCCTGGCTGCAGAGAGCCTGTATGGTGTTGTAGAACAGCAGAAATATGCATAGGGAACGTGGTTTGGTATTGAAACAATGCTGGGATTTAGTAAGACACGCAGATGACAGCCGCCGGTCTTAGAATTGCTTCACATTTCACTTATCTGGGCAGTTACAGGGTTAAAACTGACCAAATAACTGAAGTGGGAACGCAGCCTGACAGGATATTGTCAGTACCAGCTAGAAAGAATATTGTTCTCTGTGCCAAAGAGTTAGGCTATGTTCACACGGCTTATACTGGGACGTATCTCGTCCCATATATTGCGCTAAATACGGGGCGAGATACGTCCCAGTCATTATGGTTATCCACAGTTCTCATAGAGAACTATGGATTACGTCTCCTCTCCCCGCTCACACACTACGGCGAGCTGGGAGAGAATTGACATGTCAATTATTCACAGCGTATATGCGCCGTGAATAATGAATGTCTATGGGGTCGGCGGGCTACCGGCCCCCCTGCCCCGCCCCTGCTCCCGAGCACACGGCGTAATTGTGGGCGAAATACGTCCCCACAATTACACCGTGTGAACATAGCCTTACTTTTTTCACTTGTAAGGTGAAACACCTTTGAAATACAGCTTGTGTATTTGTCATATACACACATCTCAATTACAGGCAGGTTATTATTTTGCGGTATTGTTCTCTGGGCCAAACAGTAAATTGGTGACACTTGTCTAAAAAAAACTTTGAAATACAGCTTGTTTTGTTGTCATATACACACATCTACATTAAGCAGAGTTTGCTTTATTGTAAAATTTTTGATTAAACAGTATGTCAGACAGAGAGGTGGCAGGCTCTTCACATGGGAGGGGCAGTGGCACAAATGTTCCTGGAGCAGGCACAGGTCGCAGCACAGTAAGAGGACATCACAGCAGGGGTCACTTGGCGAGGCCAAAGCTACCGGTGTCATCTAGCGGCCGTGTGTTGACCACCAAACCAATGGTTCTTGAATGGTTGACTAGGTCAGTCAGTTGGCTGCTGACTGACCTAGGGGGTGGAGGGTTGGAGCCTTTCCAGCTCCATCAGCAGCAACCTGAGTCTGGAGTCATTGATGAGCAGCTTTCTTCACCCACCTAGTGAGGAAGGTACTCACCAGCAGCATCTGGAGCAGACCCTGAACCAGCAAGTGGTGGCCTACTTGGACAGCACCCTGCCACCCCACATTGAAGATCCGCTGGATTGCTGGGCAGCCAAACTGGATTTGTGGCCGCAACTTGCAGAGTTTACACTGGAGAAACTGTCCTGCCTGGCCAGTAGTGTGGCATCATAGCGGGTGTTCAGTGTAGCGGGGCCCATAGTTACCCCAATGAGAACTCGCTTGTCCACCTGAAATGTGGTGAGACTCAACTTTTTCAAGATGAATCAAGCATGGATCAGCCAGGATTTCCACACACCACTGCCTAATGCATCAGATTAGATCAGCCATAACGCCTTACCCAAACTTTGAGAAATAGTCTGGATTCTTCTGGCTACCTGCCTCAGCTACTATTCTGATGCTGCCACCCGCCTGATGCCAAACATCTGCTGCCAGCTGCTCCTTCTACCATCTACCATCTTTACCAGGGACTGGTATTGCCACTGACCTCCCCACTCTTCAATGGCCCATTATGTAGCCTTCTGATGCTGCTGCCACATCACCACTCAGATCTTCTAATGCTGCTGCTGTCACCTCCAGGCTATGTCACCATGTCACTCTCTGGCTTGATGCTGCTGCCGCCACCTCCTCATTATGTTACCAAGCTGCCGCCACCTCAAAATTATGTAATTGTGCCACTCTTCTGCCTGATGCTGCTGCTGTTGCTGCAGTCACCTCCACACTGTGTAATTGTGCCAATCTGTCTCCTACTCATGCTGCTGTCACCTCCATTGTCATTGTGCCACTCTGTGGCCTAGACACGCTGCCACCACCTTCATACTATGTTATTGTGCCACTCTGTGGCCTACTCATGCTGTTGCCGACTGACCACTCTCTCACTCGACCACCCACTGGTTTCCTAATACTGTTTCCAGCCTCCACCACTCTATGACCTCAGAAGGAATGAAAAGAACAAACACAACCGATTGTGTCTTCAGAGAAGTTGTAAAGGCCAGTATGACAGGGTCCTTTGTTTGCATCAGGACTGTCTGACGATTAGGTAGACAAAAGCAGGAGTGGATACAAAACACAGAAGACATGCAAATATTCCATTTACTTGTTATCTCTGTTTTGGATCAACTCCTGTTTCTTTTTGGATTTAGCAATACTGATGGATTATTGACCGATTGAAAGCAGACACTGACGGATCAAAGGAAGGGCAAAATGTTCAGTGACGTCAATGCAAAATTATTGCTGACACCCTCTCCACTCTTTCAGAGGGGCCCTACATGCATCAGCATTTTACAGAACAAGTTCTGTCATAATCTGTGGAATCATCAAGATAGTTCACCACAATAAGTGAAAAATGTAACTCTTTGGCACAGAGAGCAATATCCCAAAATGAAAAATGCTTTTTCAGGAACATGTGTGCATATGACACACACACGGTGTAGTTGAAAGATATTTCACCCCAGTAACTCTAAAATCGGAGGTATTTGACACAGAGTGCAATCTAGTGCTGCTGCAGAGAGATCAGTGTACAGTGTACATAAGAGACACAGTGGCAGGATGTAAAATGGCTGTCCTATTTATAGGGCTGTGACATCACAGAAGCTGTCTGGCTGCTGATTAGCTGCATGTCTGCACATGTCATTGAGGGCATTCCTTTCTTCCTCCCATAGTTCTTTGCCCCATGTCACGCCATGTGCTCACGGCCATTTTAGGTTTGTTACCACGAATCGCCAGGAAATTCGGCTTCGTTTAGAATAGAATTTTTACTGAAATTAGAAACAAATTCCACTTCGTCAGATTCGATTCGCTCATGCCCAACCAGCAGGCTTTACATCACCATGCCTTTCTTCACAGTGTGCTCACCCTAGTCAAACAAAGGTCTGTTTTTGTAACGTCAAGTCACCTAAAATACAAGAGCTAGGAGTAGCAACAATTTAGGTGAGTGGTTATCACTTCTGCCGTTTGGCATAGGGTTCAAATCCCTGCAGGAACCAAACATGTGGAATTTTTTTTCTCAATGCACTAACCTTTAGGTTTCATTTACCTGCACTTTTTTGACTAATCACTTAGGCGTACAGAGGAAAGTAGTAGAATAACAGCATCTATGGTTGAACACTCACTCAGCAGTGAGTGTAAGTACTAAGCAGGGTAAGAGACTGACAGTAGCTGCCTGAGAGGAGAGGTGGTCTGAGCATGTGCGGCCAGGACTGAGGAGCTCTTGTCACTGGTTGGATCCCCTAGAGATGAACTGTACACTATGGATCACTAAAGTAGCAGCTAAAACAAAAATGATACAGAATTTTTAATAAGGATGAAAGATGAAAATGTTTATTATTTAATTGGCAAGCTTCCCACGTCAATTTTTCTTTGTGGAAAAAAACCTTTATGCTGCAGTTTATGCCAGTTTATGCCATGCATATACTGTGAAATAAAATGATGTGCATCAAATATGCAAATATTCTGCCAAACTTGAAAAGTGATGAAAAGTGGATGTGGTATTCACATATTTTCAGACATGGTGCTTGGAGATACAGCAGAAAATCTAGTTCTGTTCTTATTCGGCATAGATTTGGTAATATGAGGCTCAAAATTCACACTAACAAAGATAAGAAAGTCTTAGTAAATGTGAGCCCATATCTTCAACAGTCTCCTTTTCTAATAGAAAAATATCTTAGGAAGCTTTGGTCAGAAGAGTGGTTATTTTTATTAAAGAATGTCATCGGTTAAGGGTTGCAAAAAACAAAACATGTTGGCTCTTTGTGCATAGCTACAACAGGGTGGCCAATTATCTGTACATTTCTAAACAGTTGGTAAATGTAGGGCACTTTTTCAGCTCCATAAAAACAATTCCTGATTATCTTATACAGGTTATTATGATTGTAACTTGCATCATGTAAAAGTTCCTAGCTCTGTGATATAAGCCTAGCTCATATAAAAACTATTGCTTTTTCAATGTGTGTGAAAAACTGTCAACTGTCCAGAAAAAAATGAAAAATCAGGTTGCCAACTCTCTGGGCAAAGAAATCACAGTTGGATTTAATCCATTACATAGAACAAGGTAATGCAATTAGCTGGCACCCATAATAATTAAGTTGTATTCATTGTTGGCAACTTGTTTTTGCAGGCAAGGCTCAGTGATTGTGGTTTCACAGCTTGAATTTGAAAATACTACAATTCCTGCTCCCTCTTCTGACAACACTGTACGGGCCCTTGTCAGCAGCCTCCAGAGCAACGATAGCGTTGGTGATTTACAACTTTTCCCTGGAAGCATCAACTCAGATGGTGAGACAAGGACATAGGCATAACAGCCATAGCCATTATATAACACACAAAAAGACGACACAAGCAGTTGAACAATGTATTATGTCCTTTATCAAGATGATAAGAAAATAATGCTAATTAGACTTATATGATTTGCATATCAATTGGGCTTTTCTACAGATTGAGTCCCAAGTTGATCCTTACAACACGTAGGTCATAGTCCATGGTTTCATTTAAAAGGTGACTATATTACTATGAAATCTTTGGGTTTTACAGACATGTTTTCATATACATTATACACTCAAAGCAAAAAATTATATATATTTGGCTTTTGGATAAATTTCATGGAAAATGTAAAAAATTCACGCTACAGTGATATTTTATCCTGAAAGTAGGCACTTTAAAGGGAACCTGTCACATAGGTTATGCCCCCCTTGCTGAGGGCAGCACAAGCTAGTGTCAGACCTGCTGTTTCCAGCGCTGTGTCCCTTATTCTGTAAGATGCAGCAGTTTTAGAGCATTTACCCCTCAAATCTTATTCATGAGCAGGTGTTAGCCCCACCCACTGACAGTTATTCACATGTTTCTACCTATTCAAAGTAATAGGTTTGTCAGTTGAGGTGGGCGGGGCTAGCCTTCGATTGGCCGGGTTTGAAAAAAACGGACTCTTTGAAGGACTCTTCGAATGACTCTTCTGGCTGAAAACTGCAGATTTGAGCATTAAATACATGAAAACTACAGCATCTTACAGAATAAGGGACACAGCGCTGGAAACAGCAGGTCTGACACTCAGCAAGGGGGGCATAATCTATGTGACAGGTTCTCTTTAAGTCGTAGCATGCAAAGTTGATTTTCTCATCTCATCTTTCATCTCAACATGGAGCAGGAATCCAAATGACCAGAGAGCTAATGCTGAGGTCAGGTTAACTGTCACCCTGCTGGTTGAGATGGAAACTGTTGAACCTCCAATACAGCAGTCCCCAGATTCAAAGGCATCTGTTGTAATCAAGGCGCAATCCTTGATCTTGTCACTGTACCATTCACAAAATATAGAGCAGTTCTGTATTAACTGGAAACACACGTGCTCACACTGTAACACCACCACTAAAGACGCGTCTGGTGACGAAACTGGCTGATGCATAGTGCTCTCCTTGACGCCGCCAGCATTATTGGAAGCCATCTTTCTGCTCAGAGTGAATTGACATTCATCACTGAACAGCACTGAGGACCATCAGACCCTTGTCCAGCGTAGATGCTCCCTGGTCCATGCAAGATGATGATTCCTGTGCCTGATGGTGTGGTCAGGTACCCTTGCCAGTCATCTAGCATGTAGACCATGCTGATGTGAACGGTAAGGAATGTTCTGATGTGACACTTGGGTGCTTCTCACCTCCCTTAAACGTGCCTGGAGTTGTGTTACATTCATCATCCAGTTCCATTGTTTACAATGAAGCAGTCAGTAATATGTGATGTAGCCAAAGGACGTCCACTTCTTTTCTTTTCTGTGACTCTTCCAGTCTTGGTATCTCATTTTCAATCTGCTGAAGACACTGACACTAAGTGCTGTGGCCACTTCCATCTGAGAGCTGCTTGAAGCCTTGTAATGGTGAGGTACTGTTGATCATTTGTAAGGTGTTATCTTGGTCTCATGATGCCAAAATGTGAAAAGCAGGATGTAGAGGACTGCTTAAATTCCAATTCAAATTGATCCCCTAAATTTATTGGGCGATTAAGGGATCAAACATGTTGTGAATTTTGCCATTAAGCTCCTTGTTAGAGATCAGCAAGTTGTGCAAAAAGTACTGAACACTGAACAGTTGGACATGTGTATCTAAAGTTAAGAGATGGCCTCATTTAGAGTTTTTCAAAAAAATTCACAAGAAATTTTATGTTCATCCTAGAATATTAACCAAAAGCCAACAATCTATTTTTGTGAGTAGTGTAGATGGAATTTAAACCCCTTACCAACAATGGTCATATAGGTATGTCCTATTGTTGGTAATGAACTATATAGCACTCGTACTTAGTAAGTCTGCTACTTAGGCAGCGATTGCCAGCTGATTTTTACAATTGACACCCGGCACTAAAAGCAGAGATCAGCACTGGCTCCGATACCTGCTATTGAACCCTTTAGGCGATGTGGCATCCATATCGGTAAGGAACGTGCTACACCCCTCACAACAAGATTGTGGGGTGTCAATCAGATATCATGGCAGCTGGAAGCCTAATAAAGGATTCCATAGTCACCATGTTAATGTTTCTATTACTTTCTGCCCTAAGCAGGAGGTAACAGAACTGCAATCTTGATACCCTCTTCTGCAAAATGTATATAATGCATAAGAGTGTACAAGAGAAACTAAATTTAAAAAGTAAAAACATTTAAAAAAAAATATTTTAAAATTATAAAAAATAATGCGGTAGTGTGGCCCTCCTTCTTAGTGGTGCCGCACTTGCGGATACTGCCTGCTGCACTTGGATTTTCTTTTTATAGACGACAAGGGTTTGTTTGTTTTTCCTTTTTTTACCGCGTTCCCTGTCGCTTTTTGTGTCCATTCTATACTCAGGAGACTCTTTTTGTATAGCTTTTACAATAACTTCCCTGTTATCATTATTTCTTATGCTGATTGCTTTGATACTATACCCTGACCACTATAGTTATGGACTCTGTTGTTCGATTTATGGTTATGTGCGATGTACATTGTGTGCGTTTATTGTTCATGTTAATCTCTGTAATAAAGCTGTTGGAATAAGAAAAAAAAAATAAGAAAAAAATTCTCCCATTTTACAAATAAAAGAAATAAAAGTTACACAGAATTGCACATATCGCTGCATCCTTAAAAGTCTGATGTATTAAAATATAACATCACTTTTTCCATAAACTGAACCCTGTAGAAGAATTATGGCTCTAGGAAGGCAGAGAGGAAAAAAATAAAGAGCCAAAAAACTATGACCGGATTTCAGGAAATAGTTAAAGAAAAGTAGCGACCATACCAGTCAAACACATCATTTCTTTCTAATTTGAAGATTAATTTCTTGCCTAATAACAGCAAGAATTATATTTTGCTATCCATGTATGAAAATTAATAAAGTATCCATCTATCATGTATCCATAATTCTCTTCTTTTGTTTTTTCTTTTACAGGTGTTAATGTGAATAACCTAGCTGCACTCAATATCTTAGTCAGCTTCCTCATTAAGACACCATATAATGTATCATCCCAAGAAAGTCTAACAAGTCAGACAAACGATTGGGTAAGTTCCCTTTCCTGGTACAAACTGAAATCACAAAGTAATGAAACATTTCCAATAATAACCAAATAGTAATTGGCAATGCTTAACATCTGACCTCCCTTTTATAGGAAAGCCTGGAAATGCCACCATTTTTATATTCAGTAAACTATTCAGCAATATTATGAATATGATGAATATTATTATGCTTATTTTAAATAGTATTTTATTTGTACTTTTTAGGTCAATACAACTTTGTTATTGCTTCCAAACACTACATCAGCAGGATATTCGAATATCACATTTACGTAAGTAGAGAAATGTCTGGCATGCGTGTTTCAAGGACTGGATGTCATAGTTGCTACTTTGCATATCTTTATAGACAAATTAAGTCATAAAAATAGATACTGATCAATAAGTAACCAAGAAGAAACATTTGTTCACATAAACTTTTATTGTTAGGATTTTACTGGAACCATATATTATATATAACATTTCAGTTGTTTTTCTGAGATAAGTTGTAGTTTGATACCTTGATATTTAGGATCAACCAATGTAGATGATCATTTATGTTGCTATATCTATTGTGATTATGATTTGTATTCCTTTGTTATAATGTAATATGTTCTTCATGGACTACATGTACAAGCTAAATGTGTGTCCCTTTCCGAATCTAGAAGCCCCAGTTTACAAATTTCTGTTTGAAACACCATAATTACATTTTATTAGAACATACAGATTAAAATACAAATCACAAATGCATAAGAAACACAAATAAACATATATCAATGGAGAATAATCGAAACATATGTTGGTCCATTTTAGGTGGAAAGCATATAGGATTCTGTTCATGTGTGCTATTATTGTGGGGTAATTTTGACTATTCTTTGTAACATAAAATCGATTTACAATGGTACACACAGCTTTTAGGCATGCAAAAGAATGTTACTTTATTATTCAACGTGTCAGTCACAGCATACAAAATGAATTAGTAATCCAGGCACGTTTAATAGCATCACATAATTTCATAGACAATAGAGTATATCCCCAATGTTCTGGTCCAAAAGACCTTTATAGGTAATCTCACACTGTTCTCCACGGCTGCCTTCACCTGGCTGTGTAACGTGATACAATAGGGCTGGCTTGGTACTTTTTTGGCTCTACATTTTCAGTGGGAAGTTACTGTATGCATGGTCTTTATCTATGCACTATATGATTTATAGATTGTTGGAACATATTTTTTACCCACTCTATTAATGGTTATTCACTGGCACTTTATTTATGGATATTCTATGAACTTTGAATCTTACTGCATATTTATTGAATTGTCTGCACTTTCACTTTATGGTGTGTCATGTTATATTCATGTTTATCTATAACACACTGTGGATTGCACTACTTAGCCCTGTACCGTTTCCCCATAGCCGTGTTTTAGAAACCTTGACTGTACATATGATTTTTTTTTTTGGGGTGGGGGGGGGTATATGTGGTCAATAGTTCTGGTATGTAATCTCTGGTATCTAATCTGTAAGCTTTAATAATATTAAATCTTGGTGTTACATTAACTGTGTATGTACTACTTGTATGCATTGGGGTTTAATTAAATGCTAGTGACCTGGACACTCTTTATATTTGCTTTTCTGTTTTGTTCAGTATTGGATTTAGATAGTATAAATTCCTGTTGGAAGCAACAAATTACAATTACATAACAGAGGGCTGTAATTATATTGTAGTTACAGATACAACATGGTCAAGAAGCCTAAGAAGGCTCTGAAGGGTCTATTTTCCTAATATGAAGAGACCAGTCACTTAAAAGGGTATTCCAGGAATTAAGAAGCTCATTTGTCTGTCGCGACATGATGAAAAATAAAAGATAAGAATCATACTTCCTGGATGCTCCTTTTCAGTCCTGGCAGCCGTCCCGTTCATCCCAGCTGTAGTTGTGAACGTTCATTGTTCATGTGACAGGTGCAACCAATCATAGGTCACAGCAGTCACAGGCACAACAGACAAACAAGTTTTTTTAACTCCTGGAATACCCTTTTATATGTGTATGAAAGTTTAATGGCAAGATACAAAATTTGCATGAAGGCTGAGGAACTTTAAGTTATGCTTCCATCTATACACCATAGGATTATTGAAATAGAAATATTTGAGGATCGAAATAGAAATGTTTTATGCTGGCTTGACATTCCTATTTTATTTTGACTTTTCAGAAACATCAGTGGGTGGACAAATACCAGTGTCATTTTTCCTATTAACACTTCAAATTTGTTTGATGTGAATGCAACGCTCAATAACTTTGTATTATCCAGAAATAAAGCTTCATTCACCATAGTACCAAACACACTTAAAGTTCAAGGTACGTGAAAATAAGTTACTTCCATCTAATTTTAGAGAGCTCAACACCTTGTACAGATTTCATAGAGTTGAGTTATATAGAGAGTTATTAAAGGTTTATAGAGATAGTATAGAGCTGTTAAATAGTGTTAATTGAACTATTCTAGAAAAGTTAAGTTCTAGTAGAACTTCTTGAATTTTTAGAACTGGGACCAAACCGAACAGTTTACTGTTCGAGTAAGGTTCTAGTTCTAGATGACATTTTCATTTTCATTTTCAGCAGCCATGCAATCAGTACAGAGCACAGATAAGCTGAGGTGTAGGGCTCTCATTGTCTGCTAAAATCACATGACCATGTTATATATATTTCACTGTATTGCCTTGTGAATGCCATTTTCAGCTCATTCTCTGTACTGTACAGACTGCTCTTAGATAGTTAGGTAGCATTTTCCTCTCTATAGACATCAATAGTTAGGGAGTTTGGTATTGCTGGCTGCATCTTTCCCACACCTAGAAGCTGCTATTTGCCAACATTTGCAGGCTCACATAACGCCTAACTTTCATATACATGGATATATATTATACAGAGTGCTTGGATTTGCTAAATCACACTCAGTGCCCAAATGTTCTGTTTTTGCAGTTTTGGGGTTCAGTAATTGTATAACACACCAACTCTAAATCTCCCATATGTCAAAGGGACTTTTGGGCCCCCTCAGGATGCAGGGCCCCATAGCAGCTGCTACCACTGCACCGCCTATTGCTACGCCCCTGGTTGCAAGCTGTCCTCATCTTTTCAATTAGCCATTGAAAGGAATGAATTAATTTAGCCTCTCAATTTTTTCCTGTCACTCTTAGAGACAAATCTTCTTCACTAAGTTGTTCCCCGTATCCAGTTTACTGTTATAGATGGTAATTCCAACTTCTCCACACCTGTATAGGTATAAAAATTAACCAGAACATCTTCTCCCATTGTCTTTAATTGGGTTCGAGTTCGAATAGAACTTCGAACCAAACTCACAAAGGTTCGAGGTTCTAATCGAACTAGATCTTTTTACTGTTCACAAAACACTACGGTTAAGGCTATTGCACACAAGTGTTTAAGTCTAAGGTCGCCTTCATGCATAATTTTGAACATGTCACCTGAACAACTGGCCTTAAAATCCACAGCAAGAATTTCAGAAAAACAAAATTAGACTGTGGTTATATTTGTGGCCATGACTTTTGTTTATAATACTTGTCGTTCTATTTCTCCAGTCACGTCTGATGGAATTACATAGAAGGCTCCAAACTAAGTGTCCAGCACAGATGTGAGAATAGCATCACACACTGAATCACACTGACATGCATTAAACTGCACGTCACCCATATAGGCATCACCCCACTTGTTGTAAAGTTAACTATATACTTTTCAAATTTCAACACATTTATTTTCTTTCTAGATGTTTAATGAACCATAGTTTGTCTCATGTATGTTCACATGAAATGTATAACTTGATTTGATGTATCCTCTTCCAGGAAGCTCACTAACTTTTAACACCATCAGCCCCCCTTTAAGAATACTAAATATACCTCAATCACTCGACCTTTCATCGAAATCTAGCTCTGCGTTTCAAGAATACAGTAAAAAAATTGAAGATTCTGTAAGTTTTTCTAATAACTTGCTAGAAAATTTTTGTATCCATTGCTGTTTAGTGATATAGATTCTTGTACAATTAAATTAATTTAAAAAAGAATAATGAAGGCCTGCATACATTTTGGAGACAACTTGGCTTTTTAAGGTTTAATATTTAAAGAGCTTTTACAGAGAGTTTCAGTAAAGCTCCATCTTGCAATACTGCTTTAACCTCTTCCCGACATTGGAGGTACCCATACGTCTTGTGCTTGAGGGTGCTCCCGAAAATAGATGTATGGGCATGTCATGAAGATCAAGCAGAGCCCACACGATCGGATGCATGGAACAGCTGTATATTATACTTGGCTCCACGCATGGTCGGCCATGAATGAAGCTCACGATTGCGCCATGGGGTGCCGATGCCTTGCATTGCAACCCGGAAGCCTAAGAAAAGCTTCACTTCCAGGTTGCCTGTGACATCACCACACCTGGCTGTGACCTAAAGAAACAACCGGACAGTGAGTGACACAATACATAGCAGTACAGCTGTGTAATGATATGTATTGTACTAGAGATCAAGTACAAGGGGACAAGTAAAAAACTAAAATAAAATTGAAAAAATAGTAATAAAACAACCTAGCCTATAAATCTGTCATTTTATCTAATGTACATAATGAATGGCGTAAAAAAGTGTGATAATATTGGGATTTTTGTTCATCCCGCATAATATAAAAGGGAATAAAAAGTCATATAAATGCCAAAGTGGTACCAATGAAAATGTCAGTTTATCCCACAAAAAAGCACTTACACAGCTCTGTATATGGGAAAAAAAATCAGAAGAAAGCAATGCATAAATATTGTTTTACAAAAAATATTTTAAAAAATATCGCCTTAATTAGATCGACCCATGGAATAAATCGAAAAAGTAATGTTTACTGCAGGGTGAGCGCTGTTAAACATAAAAAACACTGCTAGGATTGTAGTTAATGTTAAAACATGTTTTCTTCTTTAAATAAAAGGGTTTTGGTATCACGGTAATCATATTGAACTGCTAAGTAAAGTTAACAGTAAGTTTTGCAGTAAAAACTAAAAAACACTACCAGGACTGCTTTATTTTGTTCATCCCACCTCCAAAAATCATTGATTAAAAGTGATCAAAGTGTTATATGAACCTCCATATTGTACCAATGAAAATGTCAACTCATCCCGCAAAAAAACAAGCCCTTAATCAGGTCCATATACAGAAAACATTATGGCTCTCAGAAAATGATGATATGAAAATAAAATTTTTTACAAACTCATTTCTATAGTTTTCATGTAGTAAAGCATAAAAACTATATAAAATCCATATCATTATAATCGTACCGACTCGCATAGTAAAGGTTTCATGTAATTTACATTGCAAGGTGAATGCTGTAAAAAAGAAGCCCAAAAAACACCCTTAGAGCAGTTCCCTGAGGGATGTTGAATATAAAATGGGGGGACTTCTGTAAGCTTTCCCCTGTACTAGTACTTCAGGAGCTTTGCAAATGGAACACGGCACCCACCAAAATCTGTGTTTCAAAAGCCAAATAACAGTCCTTTCTTTGTATGCCATGCCATGCACCCAAACACCAGTTTATATCCACCTACAGGGTATTGCTGAAATTTTGAGGTGCTCTTTATTCCCAGGTTCCTTGTGAAAATGAAACATACAAAATACATATTATTGAAAAGAATTAATCTTTTTATTTTTACAGCCTAACAATAAAACAATTTGTGAAGCACCTGTGGGGTCAATTAACTCGCTAAATCCCTGGATATAATCCTTAAGGGGTGTAGTTTTTAAAATGAGGTATTTTTAGGGGTGTTAAGTTTTAGTACCCTAGGGTGTCCGCAAACCTGATGGTGCCTAAAAATATCTTAATGAAAATGAGACCCCAAAATCCAGTATGTGCTCCTCCTGTTCTGAGGCTTTTGTTTGAGTCAAATAGCGTACTTGTGCTATATATGAGATATTTCTTAAAATGGCAGAATTGGGGTAATCAATATTGAGTTGCATTTCCCTTGGTCTCATCTACCTTGTTCCAGTGAATAATGAATAAAAATTGAAAATCTGCCCAAAAAGGGAAATTTTGAAATCTCACCACCACTTTAGTTTCTGTGAACACCTAGAGAGTTAATAAACTTCCTAAATGCTGTTTTGAAAACTTTGAGTGGTGCAGTTTCTTAGATTTAAATAAAGCGGGTGTCTAACACATAGGCCCCTTCAAAACCATGCCAGAACTGAAATGGTCCCTAAAAAAATCTATCTTGCAAATGTAAAACAAATACTGTTAAATTTCTAAGCCCCTAATGTGGTAAAAAAATAAAAATATATTTAAAAATAATTCTAATAATAGACATATGGTAGATGTTAGTTATAAACTACTTTGTGTGGTATAACTATGTGTCTTACAAGCAGAACTTTGAAAATTGCAAACTTTTTCAAATTTTCATGACATTTTGATATTTTTCACAAACAATGATTTTATCGACCAAAATTTATTACTAACTTAAAGCACAATTTGTCCCTAGAAAAAGTCTCTGAATCATATGGATAGGTAAAATTATTAAAAAAGTTAATCTCACATAAATTGACATGTCAGATTTAAAAAATGGGGCTCAGGAAGATCAAAACTGGCTGTAGCAGTAAGCACTGACCTCTCACCACCACTGGAACTCTAGAGTCCCCAAAATTTTGTAGCATAAGGAGTGTTCAGTTTCCTGAAGTCATAGCAAACAAAATGTATAGTATGTTTCTTCATACATGACAGTAGTGAGTCTATGTTTTTATTCATTGTAAAGGCATTTTAAAGTAGATTATCACACTCTGTTAGTAGATTATCACACTATGTTACAAGAGGCAGCGTGAACCAGGCACATGACTCTTTATTTCCTGGGTCACTCTTTTTACATAATGTACTTTTATTTATGTACTTTATCCAGTTATGTACTTGTTGATTAAAAGCATATAGAAACAAAAGCCAATAAATTCATATTTATTTAGAAATGTTTCCAAAATTTTTCCAATAATCCAAGGGGTTTTCCAATATTTTTTTTCCTCAATACTCATAATGAGTAAATGCTATTAGTAGAGATGGGCGAATTTCTCAAAAATTCGATTCGGTGACGTCGCCGAATTTTCCGCCAAAATTAGTTTCGGTCCAAATTGCTTCTGGACGAATCTCATTAAAAAACAGCTATTTCCAGGCTGCACAGAGCCTGCAGGGGGCTGGTGGACGGTGTGCCATGCTTAAATCTGCCGAGGGAGCTTGGTTTGGTCTTCATACAATGTTGTGTTTTAGTATGACATGCATATGACTGCCGCCGCTCTTAGAATCACTTCACTATAAAATTCACTGGGCACTTAAGAGGGCAAAATTGACCAAAAAACTGAAGCCGGAATGTAGCCTGATAAAGCCATGGCAGCGACAGCTGGAAAAAAACAAGCTGAGGGCTCAGGTGGCAACATCAGTGACAGAGTGTGGAGGTGACGGCAGCAGCCACAGCAGCATGAGGTCAGAGAGTGGCACAATGACATTCTGGCAGTGGCAGAAACAGGAGTCGGCCACAGAGTGGCACAATGACACAATGTGTAGGTCACGGCAGCAGCCACAGCAGCAGCATGAGGTCAGACAGTGGCACAATGACATTCTGGAGGTGGCAAAAACAGGAGTAGGCCACAGAGTGGCACAATGACACAATGTGTAGGTCACGGCAGCAGCCACAGCAGCAGCATGAGGTCAGACAGTGGCACAATGACAGAGTGTGGAGGTCACGGCAGCAGCCACAGCAGCAGCATGAGGTCAGACAGTGGCACAATGACATTCTGGAGGTAGCAAAAACAGGAGTAGGCCACAGAGTGGCACAATGACACAGTGTGGAGGTCACGGCAGCAGCCACAGCAGCAGCATGAGGTCAGACAGTGGCACAATGACAGAGTGTGGAGGTGGCACAAACAGGAGTAGGCCACAGAGTGGCACAATGACAAAGTTTGGAGGTCATGTCAGCAGCCACAGCAGCAGCATGAGGTCAGACAGTGGCACAATGACATTCTGGAGGTGGCAAAACAGGAGTAGGCCAAAGAGTGGCACAAAGACACAGTGTGGAGGGCATGGCAGCAGCCACAGCAGCAGCATGAGGTCAGACAGTGGCACAATGACAGAGTGTGGAGGTCACGGCAGCAGCCACAGCAGCAGCATGAGGTCAGGCAGTGGCACAATGACATTCTGGAGGTGGCAAAACAGTAGTAGGCCACAGAGTGGCACAATGACAGAGAGTGGAGGTGACGGCAGCAGCAGCATGAGGTCAGAGAGTGGCACAATGACATAAAGTCATTGTGGAGGTGGGTGGCAATACCAGTCCCTGGTAAAGATGGTTGGTGGAAGATGGAGAAACTGTCAGCAGATGTGTGGCATGAGGCGGGTGGTGGCATCAGAATAGTGACTGAGGCAGGTAGTTTGAACCCAGACTCATTTCTCACAGTTTGGGTGAGGCGTCATGGCTGATGTAGTCTGACGCCTAAGGCATTGGTGTGTGGAAATCCTAGCCGATCCACGACTGATTCATCTTGATAACGGTCAGTCGTTCCACATTTCCCGTGGACAGGCGGGTTCTCTTTGGCCCCCGCCGCACTGAACACCCGCTCTGATGCCACACTACTGGCCGGGCAGGACAGCTTCTACACTGCAAACTCGGCAAGTTGCGGCCACACATCCAGTTTGGCTGACCAGTAGTCCAGCGGATCTTCTAAATTGGGGTGGCAGAGTGCTGTCCAAGTGGGCCACCACCTGTTGGTTCAGGGACTGCTCCAGGTCATGCTGCTGCTGATGGCGACTGCCCTCCTCACTCGGCGGGTGAAGGAAGCTGCTCATCAGTGACTCCAGACTTATGTTGCTGCTGAAAGAGCTGGTACTGCTCCTACCCCCTCCCTCCCACCTTCCCCCAGCAGCCGCAGCAATAGTACGTGAGCGCTGAAGAACCCCCCGGTCAGACCTGTCAAAGGAGGGACGATGCCGCACATAGGCAGCGGCCAACTGACTATGGAGGATTTCCCTATAGTATTTGAGTTTGTCCTCCCTCTCAGCGGCTGGGAAAAAGGCTCCCATTTTGGAACGGTAGCGAGGGTCCAGTAGGGTGGAGAGCCAGAAGTCATCCCTCTGCCGGATGGTGACTATTCGGTTGTCACTATTAAGGCAAATCAGCATGCGGCAGGCCATCTGCACAAGTGACTACGAGGGGCTCCCTGCCTCCATCTCCACTGTATATTGCCATGGTGCTTGCGGGTGATCTGCCTCGTCTTCCTCATCTCCATCTACCTCCTCCAGCTGCTCCTGCTCCTCCTCTCTTGTCACCTGGGTTGAAAATCCACTCTTTTCACCAGATAATGCTTCTGCTCTAATGTCCTCTTCCCTCCTCCTCCTCCTCCTCCTCCTCCAGTTCAGTCCCCACCGGACTCATGTGGCCGCGAGATGTAGTCGTAGGATGGTTGGACGCGTACTGTTGTCGTTGAACGACTGCTGGCGCCATGAGTAGCGAGGAGCAGGAGCATGTGGATCGGGAGATGTTGGCAAAGAGAAACAGCTCCCTTCTACAGAGGTGGTGGAGCCTTGACTGGCTGCAATGGCATGCGTGCCACTGGGCGCTGCTGATGCTGTTGCTGCGGCGGCAGGATGGACCACCACATCTGAGCTACGTTTCTCCCAGGCTACCGGATGGTGACGCTGCATGTGTTGACGCAGGGCTGTGGTGCCAACGTTAGCTCCCTGGCCACGCTTCACTTTCTGCCCACAGATTCTACATATACCCACATTCGGCTCCTCTGGTGTCTTAGCAAAGAACTGCCACACCGCCGAGTAGCTGATTTTACTGCCAACGCTCCGCACTGAGTGACTACTGCCGCCGATGCCTCGCTGAGCCCCTGTGCCGCTACTTTCTTGGACCTGCAAAGCGGATTTTCTACCCCATGGCTGCCTGGCTCCCGACCTCACACTGCTGCTACCCTGCTGACTCACGGCCACACAACCCACTTGCTGGCTGCGCCGCTGCCTGACGCGCAAGCTGGCGCCCTCTTCTCCTGACGATGATGAAGCCCTTGCTTCACCCGGCTACATCATCATCGATTTGTGTTTCATCGTCACTGCTGTCCTCATCACTGGTCTTGGTATGCAGAGGCTGACCCCTCACAACATGACCTCCCATGCCACTCTCCACATCTATACTTTGCCGCCTACTGCAAGAAGCAGGGGATATTGGCCCCATTTCTTCGCTGCCAAGTAGCTGCTAAATGCCCTCGTCAAATTGTTCATCCTCGCTATATAGTGGCGCTGAGCCCAGACCACATAGTAGATCTTTGGCTGAGGGAACCAGATGGGACAGAGGCAGGTTGAGGACAGGTGAGGGCCACTGACCCACTCCCGGGTCATGCCAACTAAGGGTTGTGTCTGACGTTCCCACCGACTCTTGGCTGGGGTTGTCAGATGTCATCTGGGAGGAAGTGGATGACCTAGTCAACCAATCAAGAACCATTGGGTTGCTGAACAACACACGGCCGCTAGATGACAGCGGCAGTTGTGGCCTCACCGAGTGACCCCTGCTGCGACGTCCCCTTGCTGTGCTGCGACCTGGGCCTGCTCCAGGAATGTTTGTGCCACTGCCACTCGCAGATGAAGAGCCTGCCACCTCTCTGTCTGACATACTGTTTGTTCTAAAATGTACAGACACTGTTTGATGAAGATATCTGTATATGATAAATATACACCCTGTATTTGACTCCAAATGAACCCACTAACAAGCTTGGGTAACTCTTGGATATAAATTGCGCTCCACAAATGGGCAGGAAAAATGTACTTGTATGTGCCGTTTAAAAACATTGTGTATTTTACTGAATTTAAAAGCATAAACAGGCTTAATTAACCTTCGGATATGAATTATGCTACAGGCAAAATTTCTTCTTGGCGGTGAAAAGGAACGTTTATTTTAATGAACACAACTGCAGAAAAATACTTAGTTAACCCTTGGATGTAAATTGCGCAAAAGAAATGTGCTGCCAACAATTACCAGCTTCGTAGCGTGTTAAAACGGCATGTATTTTACGGAACACAACAACAGTTAAACTTGTAATTAATCTTCGGATATGAATTATGCTACAGGCAAAATTTATTCTTTGGCGGTGAAAAGGAACGTTTCATTTAGTGACCACAACAGTAGAACAACGCTTAATTAACCCCTGGATCTAAATTGCACAAAATAAATAAGCAACCAAAAATTAAGTGGTATTTGGATTGTAAAAACTCTGTTTTTTTAACTGAATACAACAGGAACAGGCTTAGATAACCCTTGGATATTCAATGTGCTCAAGAACTGAGCAGATAGCATTAAAATGTATATGCAGCTGCATTGGACGCACACTGGACTTCAGTTTCAATACCCCACAAAATCAGAATTAGAACGTAAGAGAAGCAGTCTCTGAGACAAGCTGTGACACCCCCCAAAAATCGCTGTATAAAAGTGAGTTCTTTAGTATGAGATATCATAAGCAGCAGCGGCGGCAGCAGGAGCAGCTTCCCTACACAGTACAGTGAGAGGAGTGTGAGGAGCAAGCATGGTGCCCGGACTTATATAGTGCGGTGACGTCACAGAATCCCCCGGTCTCTAATTGGCTTCTTCTCTGCACATGTCATGTAGGCTATGCTTTTTTCCTCGCAGACTTCTTTGCCCCATGTAACGCCATGTGCTCGCAGCCATTTTATCAATCAAAAACACACTTCTTTCCCGCGAATCACCCCAAACTTCGACTTCGTTTAGAATCGAAGTTTTCCTGAAGTTCTAAACGAATTCCACTTTGTTAGAATCAATTCGCCCCTCTATAGCTATTAGGAGTAAGATATAAATAGAAAAGTAGTGGGGAGTTTTAAGGATGGAGAGTTTGGGTCCAAAAACAGCTATTTCTCCAAAGGCTATAAGAGCAGGTATGATATAATGTCTGTTCAATAACAGAAATTTATAATCTTTGGCCCAACTTTCAAATATACTTACTTTGGCTAAAAAAGAATAGCATCCTAAAACCCACTGCCCCAATCTATTACCATATATTCAATGGGGGGATTTATATTCAGTTGTACTGAAAAACAATTTACACTTTTCAACACTGTTTTAGTTATTATACACCACTTGGCATACTGCATTTTTTCCCATTAAAGTCTTTGGGCCCATGTCAGCGTATAAATTGGAAGATTGTGATAACACATTCACCAACAGTGCAGTAATATGAACTGAGCCTAAGTATTTAGCTTTCCACACTCCCAAGTTCTCTATTTCATAATTAGCAGACACTGTAGGCCCATATTAAAGGGAATGTGTCATGTTTTAATGTTTAACATACTTCTGTAGAATTTTTTTAAATTTCATGGCACTATTTTTTTTTTTTAAATTAAAAAATTTCTGCAGTTTTCACTCTGACCACAAAGCCAAATAATATACTAACGCTTCCTGGTCTGTACAGAGTAATTTTTAGCAGTTTCATGATTATCATTACAGGCAGTATTACAATGACATTTTACACCAATGTACAGATAAAACAGAGTCCTAACATTTACAACATGAGACGGTCAAAGCTCCTCTTCTTCCCCCCTGTGCACATTGACTTGGCCAGGTTACAGAGCACGTCTGGAAAACTATCCCATAGAAATAAATGAGTTAACTCATGTTCACAGGCTCTTGTGGCCTATGTAGCTGAAATGAAACAGATCTGTGAATTCTGTTAAAAGAAGCTCAGGCAAGATGGTCGCATCCATAATCATATAGCTACAGTCAGCTGAAAAACAGATAAGAACAGATTAAGTATAATTTTCTGGTTTTAATTGTAATTCTAAGTGTTAACAGATGAGTCTTTTCAATTTTTTTTCTTGTTTTTATAGTTTACAAGTATATTTGGTCAGCAGCTGATACAACCAGTAGTAACCAACTTTACGTAAGTAGTGGTTTTCCAGATGTATGAGATTGTTTACTAATTTTTTGACATATTGGGCCAATAACATGTAAATAACTTTGTCCTATAATGTCCCACAATTTGGCGCACTTTGCTGTTATTTGGAGAATCTCTTAGAAACATTTACTGTACCTTATTTGTACCTCATGCTACAATGCACCCAAATTTAGCACAAATATTGGTGTAGAATATTGCTGCAAAGTAAGCCAACCTTTAGTTTATATACAAAGTTAGGCGTAAAATGTTATCCAACAGCATAAGCCACTGTGATAAATCTGTCACATTCTTAGAGTGTGTTCACAAGGCTGATTTTGGTGCTGTTTTCAGAGTGTTTCCTCGCCCAAATCAGTGTCAAAAGAGGCTCCAGAATGTCCCCAGTTTTATTTTATTGATACCTATGTAAAACTGTGTTGTAATTCACACATGACAAGGCTTTTATTTGCATTTTTTCAGCTTCTTTGGACGGGGTTTTGGTTACTAAAAAAGAAGTGTCATGTCAATTCTTGAAGAGTTTTCAATGCTGAAAATCCCCATAGGAACTAATGAAGAGCTTAAAAACCTCATCCAAAACCTCAGAGCAGTTTTAGACACAGTTTTTGGCGCGTTTTTTGCCCTGACTATTCATTTGTATGGATGTTTCAGAAAGAAAGCAGTGTTGGAAAACCTTGTCCAAAACCTGATCAAAACCAGATCAAATCCTCATCAAAACCTTGTCTGAAAAGGATTTTATTGAGTAGGTTTTCAGACTAGGTTCGGATGCTGAAAATTCAGAGTCCAAATCAGCCATGTGAACACATCCTTAGGGTATTGTTCATATTACATATTTGTGGACCATACTTCGAAGCTTAACTGCACTGCAATACGCCCAAAGTTTGAAACGCAAATACGGTAATTTATAGCTTGCAGTACAGTCTACGGCAAGAGAAAGAAGTGAATGTCCCTTCTTCCCGGAGCTTATGCATCGGAGAAAACCAAAGTGAATGGTTGCTGGCATAGAGCACTTTGGAAGCATGCGCTTGCCAGCACGTACTTCCAAAACACCCAGTGTATAGCGGCGCGCACAGTATGCTATACGCCGGCATTCAACTGTGTGAACATACCTTTAGACTGCCTAGTCTTAGTTTACAATGACCAAGTATTAAACTCTTAGGGTATGTTCACACGGTGTAATTGCGGCTCGCATTTCGCCACGTATTAGCGCTTTATACACGGCGAGATGCGCACCGCAATTACGGTAATCCATAACTCTCATAGGGAACTATGAATTATGCCTGTCAATTACTCGCGGCCATTACGTGCCGCGAGTAATGCATGTCAATGGGGCCGGCGGGCTACCGGCCCCCCCCTTGCTTCGGGAGTACGCGCTGATCGGCGCGACTCCAAGGGTAGGACTGGGGTGTCTAGGACCCACCAGCAGAGTTGATCTTAGGGGCCCATTTTGCCTCGCTGTCTCCGCCATCTGTACGGTGCCACGCCCAGTCTCGCTTCAATTTACGCAGACCAATGTGATAACATCATAACTTTAATCTTATCCAAATAACTTTTCAAAACCAGAATCCCAGGACCAATATTAGCAATAATTCTAGTAAGACCAAATACCACAACATGACCACATAATGAATTATACCCCCACACCATGACCACATATCACCACCACATAGTGACTGAATTATACCCCCACACCATGACCACATATCACCACCACATAGTGACTGGATACTACCACCACACCATTACTGAATATAAACCATTACACTTTGCACACATATAAGTGAGAACAGTTCAGTTATATTTAGTGACTCACAGGTGAGTTTCTCTTATGAGTCGGTCACGTTCCCTTTTCTTCTCCATCTGATCCACACAACCATGCTGATTTCTCCCAGCCAATACTCCTCCCTGCAGATTTGGACACAAATATCTTAGAATCTTCACTTTTCTAGCAACTCTTTACTTTTCCCAACTTTGTACAAACTTCCCAGGGG
The DNA here is from genome assembly GCA_025379985.1 of Phyllomedusa bahiana. NCBI lineage: Eukaryota > Metazoa > Chordata > Amphibia > Anura > Hylidae > Phyllomedusa > Phyllomedusa bahiana. The sequence continues at coordinate 7,815 of JAODAL010032001.1, read as the reverse complement.
TGGGAGGGCAAGTATAGGCTACAACTTAGAGGCCCAGTATCCGAGGAGGAACAGAGGACTAACCACCTGGAGATTGTGCTACAGCTCTGGTCTGTATCCCTCAGAATCATATTGTGTGGTCCGAACTCCTTCCCCTGCACCCAGAAGATCAGCCACAGGCATGATGCATGATCTCTAGGTGGTGCAGGGGATGGAGTTCAGGACTGTCATGCTTTTTGCTTTTTGTAGTGTTTCTGTTTTTCCTACAGATTTCGCAGTTGGACTTTGATGGATTTATTGAACCAGTGTTTGATCCATTTCTTTGATACAATGGTCGTGGAGGTCGGTGGAGTTTATTTAAATACAGTGTTTTTTGTTTTACCATTCATTTCCAGTGTTAGTAATAAAGGTGTTTGACAGACATCTCTCTATTACTAGCGCTGAGACTTGGTGTCAGCCTTGGGGTGACAGAAAAACATCACTGGCTGACACCAAGCCTCAGTGCTAATAATAGAGAGACATCTGTCAGACACCTCTATTACTAACACTGGAAAAATAGTGGTAAAGAATACCCTGAAACAACACAAAAACACTTTATTTAAATAAACACTCCCCGAAACCGGCCCTCACTGACCATTTTCTTAAAGACATGGATACAACACTCGTCCGACACAGTCCAGAGGGGAAATCTATAAGATACAGAAACACTAATCAGCATGTGGCTGATGGCTGCCACGTAGTTAGCTGCCCCCCTGTAGCCAGGTAGCTGCTGCCATGTAGCTGCCCCCATGTAGCCAAGTAGCTAGCTGTCCCCATGTTACCAGGTAGCTACCCCCAAGTAGCCAGGTAGCTGCCCCCAAGTAGCCAGGTAGTTAGCTGCCCCATGTAGCCAGGTAGTTAGCTGACCCCATGTAGCCAGGTAGCTTCCCCCATAGTAGCCAGGTAGCTGTCCCCACAGTAGCCAGGTAGCTGTCCCCACAGTAGCCAGGTAGCTGCCGCCACAGTAGCCAGATAACTGCCCCCACAGAAGCCAGGTAACTGCCCCCACAGAAGCCAGGTAGCTGTCCCCATGTTGCCAGGTAGCTGCCCCCACCTGCTGTTTCCGGCGCTGTGTCCTTTATTCTGTAAGATGCTGTCATTTTATAGCAAATCTTATTCATGAACAGGTGTTAGCCCCACCCACCAAAGGCTAGCCCTGCCCACTGACAGTTATTCACATGTTTCTACCTATTCAAAGTAATAAAAGAAAAACAGAATAACAGAAACATGGCCATAATCACTGCTAGAAAAGCTGAGATGAGACTGAACACAGCAGAGAGGCAACACAGGCCCCAATGCTATTAAAGAAAAATAGCATGTGATTTTAAGGGAGTGTAGGGACCTGCAATAAATGAGGAGCCGTGAAGGGGCTTGCAGGCATACAATATAGTGGCCATTATGTTAACCAATACCTCATATTTGATGTTTTTCCAGTATGTGAAAATAGTTTTTTTGCCCAACAGTACTGGGGACTGGATGCAAGTAGAATACCAGCAGCCGCCCCCCTCATGCATGGAAGGTGTGCGAGCGGCTGTCTTACGGGTATTTTTGCATCTGTAGAGTCTCCCAACGTATGGTACTGTGGCTTTTTTGCTTTTTTGCATGCTATGTGAATAGATGTCAATTTAAGGTGCAGCTTTCTGTCCACCTAGTGGAGAGATGTATGGGTTACCACCCATCAGCTGCACCTGGGTATGTTTCTTTAATAGCAAGGGGGCCTGTGTTGCCTCTCTGCTGTGTTCAGTCTCATCTCAGCTTTTCTAGCAGTGAGTATGGCCATGTTTCTGTATTTTTCTTTGAGTAATTTTTTCCCCTTTTTCTGTATATTTTCCTATTCAAAGTAATAAGTTTATCAGTTGAGGTGGGCGGGGCTAGCCTCAGGTGGCCGAGTTTGAAAAAAACTGACTCTTTGAATGACTCTTTTCTGGCTGAAAACTGCAGATTTGAACATTAACCCTTTAAGCTGAACGCCTGAAAAGTAGTCAATGACCAGAACATTTTTTTGGTTTTTGCCCCCTCGCGTTTCAACAGTTGTAACTTTTTTATTTTTTCAATGACGCAGCTGTAGGAGGCCTCATTTTATTCAAGACAAGTTGTACTTTATGGGGGAATAGTTTAAGTTCACTTATAAATAATTGCAGTATTTTTTTTTATTTTGTTAAACTTTTTTTTTTTTTTTATACACGATTCACATTTCACACTTAATAGATTAATTTTACAGGTTATTACGGTCGTGTGGATACCTAATATGTGTAGGTTTTTTGTGTGTGTAATTTATGCACAATTATTTTTTATTAAATATTTATTTTTATTTTATTATTTATTTTTTTTATTTTTTTTACACTTTTTTTTTTTTTTACTTTTTTTTTTTTACTCCCATGAAGGGAGAACTGTTTTACATTTTTTTTATTTTTTTTTATACTTAGTAATGTATTAGCATATTCATATATACTAATACATTCTAATCTGTGTCACTTTAACACAGGCAGTGATTAGGACAGCACACAGTGTGTCCTAGTCACTGGCTTAGTACACAGACAGCTCTGGGGCCACTCTAGGTCCCCAGGGCTGACTGTGCAGCCATTCCCCGGGCTCTGTCGGGTCACCGGGTGTTCCGATCACCCAACAGAGCAGGGGAACCCTTTGACTGCGCTGCGGTAACGCACCGCCGCAATCAAAGGGTTAAAGCACCGGGTTGCGGAGGTTTCCGCCACTACCCGGTGCTTGCAGGAGATGCTCTGGGATCGGGGCTGTGTTGTACAGCCCCGATCTTACCGCTATTGCGGCGCCGGGCGCCGCAAACCCTGAAGTCTACAGCTGACGCCAAAAGACGGTGCGCAGTCGTAAGGAGTTAAATACTCTAAAACTACAGACCTTACAGAATAAGGGGCACAGTGTTGAGAACAGCATGTCTGTCACTAGCTTGTTCTGTCCTCAGCAAGGGCAGCATAAACTATGTGACAGGTGCTCTTTAAGAAAACTCTCCTTCTAGCCAATGAGGTTGACCATGCCATTACTATGGGACGTCCATAGTTGGCTGCTGATTACCACAGAGACCAATGCATTCATTGTAACTAGAAGTTTGTTGCTGCATAAATATAGCTGCTTTAGCCCTTTAACTTAACACATTGGCAAAGGTACAGGGACTTGTTGGAAGCTCTCTGAGGCCCAGCATGTAAGTCATATTATTGCTTGACATGTTTGCATTTATCACTGTCATCACTGTACTCTGACATGTGGATTAGGTGAAAGTAAATGAAAGAAAACATGCTCTTTGTGTGATAGAAGGAAAGTATTTTACCTTGGGCTCAGATTGGGTTCTAGCTAGTCCTGCAGTATTGTTTGCAAGCACTGACAGCTTCTCAGTAGCACCTCTACACTACCCAACAGCACCTACATGGACTGACACCTACTAAGCCGTTTTGTTTTGAAAACAAGTCTCAACACGAACAGTGATATCACTTGAAGAGTTTTCACATATACCCCACAGTGTGTAACACCAAGCAGCGAGTCTGTCCAATCATTTCATAATGATGCCAATAGATTTAATTAAATGCTATGATGGCAAATTGCACAGAATCAGGCCATGTTGCAGAACCTTATACAGAGCAACAGTTGTGTCCTCCTGCGGTGTGTATGTTTTCTGTTCTCTAGAGTAGAATTATTTAGATTATCACTGATTTCTACCTGTCATGCATTTCTAATCCATAGGTATGACTCCCATGCGGTGATAGCCTCGGTTGACCTGTATTTTCAGAGTTATGCGATTGACAAATCAAGTGTCATCCAGCAGATGATAAATAATGAGGGAACGTTCAGAAGCAATGGTATCAATCTCGACCTCTTAACACTGAATCCTGGAGGTAATGTAAGAGAAAATTTAACCAACCATCAAGTATTAACTATCTTAGATTCTGAATGATAAATAATGGCTTTAATAACAGTATGAATCCTTTGTAACAATATTTTCCATTAATTTAGTTTTATAGGTGACATTCTGTCCCTATGTTTAAGCTAAATATGTTTGAACTGTTCAATGGCTTAGATTATAATATAATAACTGGCTACTAATTTAACACTCTTAGTGAATAAGAAGACCTTAAACCACTGCAATTAAAATTTACACAATGCTAATTGTTTCAGTTAATCTATATTTCTGGGATGTCTTACATGCAAAGACCTCTTCAGGTCATGCCAAAGTAGTTTGTCAGTGTTAAGGCCAGGATATTGAGTTTGTCATGCTAAGATACAAATCTGCTTCTATTTTAACAATTCTATGGACCACATGTATGAAAACTGTCTAGGTCTAAAACTCACTCTTTTGCTTGTAGGTTACTATGAGTTTTAGACCTAAACAGGTTCATACATTTGACCAAAACAATGTTTTGGTCACTGTCTTATTGCATCATCTCTCCAACTTGAAGTCATAGACTACTGCCCTTACATTCTTCTGTAGGATGTTTCTTTATACCGATTATTGTGATCACAATGTGTCAGGCCCTGAGTCAGCAAAGCGGCCCCAATCTGTGATGTCAATAAAGATGGAACTTTTTAGTATTAATGTGGAACATTTTAGCACAAATGCATATTTCTAGGTATGGAGTAAAAGTACACTGCACACCAACACCAAAACCTCATCCCAGATCTGAAGTATGGTGGATACTTTACAGTTGGGATAAGGTTTTAGTGTTGATGCAGGTTTCTTTATACTATATATATATATATATATATATATTATATATATATATATATATATATTATATATATATATATTATATATATATATATATATATATATATATGTTTGTGTATATATATATATATATATTGCTGTACATTCACTGCACACATGTAATGTCTATTTGACATTGCTAGTAGTGAGGGTAAAATTTTATTTTCTATTTAATCATTTAGATGAATGCAGTTCACTCTTTATATTTTTTTTTTGAAAACTCTCACATTAGAGTTTATAGGTTTGGTTAGCATAAAAGCTAGATCAAAATCACATTGACAAGACAAATAATTGTATTTATTTTACTTCCAGTTTAATTGCATTGTGTACATATTGATTTTGCAGTGGGCGTTCAAGTGGCATTCACACTCATACAGGACTACACATCAAGTCTGTCCAATGCTTCATCACCTAATGCTACTGCACTCCAAAATACAGTTTTAGGCTTGGTATGTATAGTGTTCCAAAGTTTATTTAACTTATACTTAGGATTTAAAATAAGTAATTTATGCAATTATATGAGCAAATTCTTGAAACTGATATGCTGTGTGTGTTTTTATTAGTTTTGTGCAGGTATGTTTAGGTAAACCTAGGTAAACTACATTCAGACGACATACTGAAAATGTATTTGGCCTTTATATAAAAATAAAAATGAATTGCATTCTGAATGGAAAAAATCCATCCACATGCTCAGTGGATACAATAAAAAATGTGATTTACATAAAGACAAAATTATCATAACATCTGCTGCTATATAATTTCTACTGTATTTATTTTCAGCTAACACCAGCACTAGGAAATTACTACGGCAACAGTTTACAAGTTCCACCATCAACATCCTTCATGTATGATCTTCTAAGTGCATATTCAAAACTGTATTTTGTATTGCTGATGTTAGAGAATTGTCATTTGATCAATCCAATGTCTAAAAACTACACTTCTAAGCTTGCCAAATGTTTCTTCTTAATACAATTAGCCCCAAGATCACCTTATTCAGGACATTTAGCTAATAAGGCTAAGGGATGCAAGGGTAATGATGTACTTGATATCAACATAACTATTGGATCCACTTATCAACTAATAAATTGCCCTCTGGGGCCACTTGAAATCCAACAAGTTAGTTTTAATTCCTTTACCCTCACCTGGTTATATAACATAGGCATTTATATAACATATGGACAATCCAAAAAACTGCATATTCAGTTTTACCAAACTGGTTTTCTATGAAGCCCATAATATATTGTGCAAAAAAGAAGCAAACATTCACCTAGAATATGTTACAAACATGGAACACAAATAAAGGAAGCCCAACCTGAACTAAACACATACTGTATAATGGTATCACATACAGTCTAATAAACCTAATTGTGTGAAATGATGTGAAATAATTCAGATTAACTCCAACACCTCAATATGCATTTTGCACCTTTGATATCAAGTGAGGGATCACCAACGTAGTCAGGCATTTCCTTTATATTCTCTTCAAAGTAAATCTAATGTGCATTGGGGGCTTAAATAAAATGATAACATTAATTTTCTTATTATTGATAATTACACGTGAATAGTTTAGATTGTGTTTTATTTTTACTATGAAACATTTCAAGTTGCGTTCTATTTCAGATGCACTGAATCATAAAACTTTGGATCACTCATTAAGGGGGTTTTGCCACAATCTCATTTCATACCTCCTGTATCTAGCTCTTCAGCTCTGTGTGCTCAGAAGGAGGCGTGTGTGACCCAGCAGGATGACATCACCAGGCCTTTCCTCTCTGTAGTCAAAGAAAGGTCTGTTTATGTAAAGCATTTTGAGTAGCTGAGAGGTAAAGTTTTTGCCTCCAGGCACAAAGGTCCTAGGTTCAATTCCCTGCAGGAACCAAACCTGTGTTTTTTTAATTTTCTCTTTATCAATGCACAGACCTCATTGAGGTTTCTTTTTTATTTATTTGCACTGTTTGACTAATTACTAAGGAGTACAGAGGACGGGAGTAGAATTACAGCACCTGGGGTTTGAACACTCCGTAGCTACCGGAGAAGAGAGGTGATGTCTGAGCATGTGCGACCAGGACTGAGGAGCTCTCAGCCCTGGTCATATACCCTGGAGACGAGCTGTAAACAATGGATCACTAAAGGAGCAGCTAAAACAAAAATGGTGCAGAATTTGTAATAATAATGAATGGTGAAAATGTTTGTTATTTCATTTGCAAGCTTCCCACGTCAATGTTACTTCGTGGCAAAACCCCTTTAACAGTGGCTTTTAAGAACTCGCATAATTGGTACATGTATAACAATGTATTTTCATCCCTATGTCTTTTGTTTTAGGAATGTTGACGGATCAGCAGCTATGGTTATTCAATACTATCTTAATTATACAACAAACGTGGACAGTTCTTCAGTGCTAGCATCTCTTCTACAAAATACTGGTCTCACCAATATCATACACATAGCCAGTCTGTCTGTAAATAGTAAGTGCATAATATTGCTAGAGAAAGTTCTGTGTATGTTACTAACAAAGAACTTAATTTCTCTGCAGCTTTCTGAGTTTTCCTTCTGACTTATGAGTGATAAATAAATCATAGGGTGTTGTGGATTAATCAGTCTAATATCATGTAATATAACATTTACTGTTGCTCACGTAGATCATATGTTTTGCTAGAAATGCATTTGCTGACTTTTTGACAGTTTCTAATAGCAATCTGCTAAATGGAGAATTCAGAATGCAACTATGGCCAATAATACAGTCTGTAACTCAGGGCCAGTGCTAAATAGTGAATGCACTGTATTTGCAACATTACACATTTAGTGTAGGTTATGTCTATATACAACCGACAAAATTAAACTATGTTTATAGATAAACATATGCTTTAACTTCACGCAACACATTGATTGTAGCTATAAGCACTCAAGAACACAGAGTTGTATAGTATAATAGAAATAGCAGCGCTATCTAGCATCAGAATCTGTAGAAATTAAATCTGAACATTTATACTTCCTTGACAATAATAAAATTCATGGCCATAGCCTCTTAAGAAAGCACAAGTTAAAGGGGTTTTATCATTTCTTAAATT
>JAODAL010032000.1:0-47624 GCA_025379985.1 Phyllomedusa bahiana | reverse complement strand
TTTTGGGGCCCGACGCTTGGGGTGTAGTGTAAATACAGCTGACACCCCGCGCCGATCGCGAGAACTCTGCTTTAGAGTTTGCGCGATTCTCAGGACGTATTCATACGTCCAGGTGCGTGAACCCCCAAACGACCTGGACGTATGGATACGTCTAAGGTCGTTAAGGGGTTAAGGGGCCTCTATGTTAGAAACCACCATAAATGTCTCCACCTAAGAAACTGAACACCTTTAGGTATTCAAATCAGCATTAAGAAAGTTTGTTTCACAGCAATTAAAGCAACATGGAGGTGAAATTTAAAAATTTCACTTTTTTTGCAGATTTTTATCTTAATCCATTATTTATTGAAACACAATATATGTTAACAGGCTAATGTAATTCAACATTGAGTCTCCTGATTCTTCAATTTTAGTGATATTCCATATGTGGCTTTAGTAAGCTATTTTACTCAACCACAAGCCCTAGAATAGGAGGAGCAAATACCAAACTTTGTAGGCACCACTACAGGTTTTTGGACACCCTATGGTGCTAAAACTTAATAAACACTTCTAAAAAAAAAAGGCTGTTATGCACCAAATATGTTACGTACAATACCAAATCTGCATACTTTTTTAGATTTTTTATCTTTTTTGGGGTGATTGGTGTTTATAATGGGAAAAGGGCAGTGTACATGCTTTACTTTATTTTTGTGTGTTTCTGTTTTACTATTTTGTAGCTATGCTATGTACTGTAACTGTCAATCACTATGCCTGGATATGCCCACAGTGGCACAATGGGGCATGCTGACATCACAAGCAACCCAGAAACCTTTGTTAGGATTCCAAGTTACTATAAAAGGCAATGGCACCCCATGATCGTGCCACAGGGTGAGGGGAGAGTGAGAAGCAGATGAAGTCACGATTGACTGCAGCATCTAAGGGGTTAATTAATATTACAGCTGGATCCATGCACTCACTCCAGTCATAGTCAATAGCACAAGGAGCCAGCTGTAATATACAGTTGGTTCCATGAGCCAATCATCTGAATTCTGCTTGTGAGCTCGCACGATATCTGGACATATTCATATGTCCATTTGCGGGAACACCTTCTTGCACAAGACCTATGGTAATGTCCATTGTCAGAAAGTGGGTAATACCATAACAGCACAAACCTTCATAAAACTCTGATATATGGTTTTAATCATACAGCTATGCATATTGCACTGTGCTGGTGTAACAGCCTACTGGTGACATCACTACTATTTGATTGGGCAGGTTGTCCAAATATCGATATAACATAGCCTAGGAATTTCAAGATACTCCTCTGATGCCAGTGTTCCAACAAATGTCTAGTCTATATGACTAACTTTGACCCTCTATAAACAGAGTGGACACTGAATTGTTGCAGATTCTATGACTTCATGTTTTGTATTTGCTTCAAGATCTTTCCTCTGTTTCTTTAGTTTTCTTAGCTTTATTTACTTTATAAGTTTCCTCTGCCCAGCCTTTGATTCATAATGCCTGCTCGGTATTTTATTCTTTGTTTACTTTGTTGTGTCCTGCGTCTTATCGCTCCCCATTGAGTTTGACGTTTACTTTATTTGTTAGGTTTTTCATCTTATCGCTCACCATTTAGTTTGCCAAACCTACAGTACATCAGAGCCCCCGGACACATAATACACAGCAAGGACAAAATCATGACCTGCATTGCATTCATAGCTGAGTCAAAGCCGCAGTACAATTTAGTTTAATTCTTTCCTGTGTCTTTAGCTCACTGTTAAACAGATTAGTTCTACTACCTGCTTTACAATGAATAACATTTTTAGCAGAGTAAGCTTTTATCAAATCTTTTACCAGTTTAAATTTGTAATAGATTTTGTAATATTCCAGGTAGATTATCTATGTAGTGAATTTATATGAAAGCCTACTAAGTATTTCTCTGTGGAATTTATATGGAATCTGTCACAAAATAACTGTGGCATGCTTCATCAGATGCTGCATTAGTGAAGTAATCTCCGATATGGAGGCACTACATGGGAGAGGCTGACAATGTCGGTAGAGAGAGCCCCTGATAACGAAAAAAGACACTAATGTCACTAATGTTATACCTGCATTGTGACTTTATGGAAAATAATGTTTTTACTTAAACAGACATATTAAATTATATATGTCTGTGTTTATTATTATTATTATTATTATTATTATTATTTATTATTTAGAGATGGGCGAATCGATTTCTAAAGAAAGTGGAATTCGTTTAGAAATTTCAGGAAAACTTGTTCGTATACGAAATCGAACTTTGGGGTGATTCGCATAGGTAACGAAGTGTGCTTTTCATTGATTAAAATGGCTGAGGAGCCACATGGCGTTACATGGGGCAAAGCATTGGGAGGAAGAAGGGCATAGCCTGCCTGACATGTGCAGAGATGAGCCAATTCAGAGACGGGCGGGATTCTGTGACGTCGGACCGCACTATATAAGACAGAGCGCGCGCTGGGAGCTCACACTCCTCTCACTGTATGACAGGGAAGGGTTGCATTGCTTGCTGCGGGTGATAGCGCTTTCTGAAGAAACTGATTTTTACACTGCGATTTTTGTATGGGGTGTCTAGCTTGTCTCAGAGATGTTCTCTGAATGTTCTATTTTGATTTTTTGGGGTGTATTGGATCTTGAAATCAGTGTGCGTCCACTCAGCTGCATTTACAATTCAATATCCAAGTGGGATATATAAGCCAGTTACCTGTTGTTTTAATTTAAAGAAACAGCCGTTTTTTTCTTTACAATACAAATACACACTTCATTTTTGCTGACTCAATTCTATTCGACAATTTACATCAATGGGCGGAATTTAAGCGTTGTTTTGCTGTGGTGTGCTGACAAAAATACAACTCGTCTCTTTTTCAACGATAAATATATATATTTTTTTTTGTAGCCTAATTCACAAGGCAAAGGTTAATTACAATTTTAATCTCTTGTAGTGTGGGCGAGAAAATACGCCCATTGTAACACGCTACAAAGCTACTAGTTTGTGGTGGCTACATTTCTATTGCGCATTTTACAATCTGGGCGGTTAATTAAGCGTTGTTTTGCTGGTTGTGCTGACCAATAAATAAACCGTCTTTTTCAACGCCTAATATATATATTTTTTTTTGGTAGCCTAATTCACAAGCAAAAGGTTAATTACAATTTTATCTTTGTTGTGTGGCGTAGAAAATACCGCCATTGTAACACGCTACAAAGCTACTAGTTTGTGGGTGGCTCAATTCTATTGAGCAATTTACATCCAGGTGGTTAATTAGCGTTGTTTTGCTGGTGTGCTCTGACAAAAATAAAGTCTTTTCAACGACAAATATAGATTTTTGTTTTAGGTAGCCTAATTCACAAGCAAAAGTTTAATTACAATTTTATCTCTTGTTAGTGTCGGCGTAGAAAATACACTTTGTAAACACGTCATTACAAAGCTACTGTTTGTGGTGGCTCAATTCTATTGCGCAATTTTCTTCCACGGGGTTAATTAAGCGTTGTTTTGCTGCTGTGCTGACAAAAATAACACCGTCTTTTTCAACACACGAAATATATACATTTTTCATGTAGCAACATCACAAGCGAAGGTTAAATTAAGCTGTTTGTGCTTTTAATTTAGTAAAAAAACACACAGTGATTGTAAAACGACACATACAAGTAAATATTTCCTGGCCATTTGTGGAGCGCAATTTATATCAAGGGTTACCCAAGCTTGTTACTGGGGTTCATTTTCGAAGTCAAAAACCAGGGGTGTATATTTATCGATATACTGATAGCTTCATCAAACAGTTGTCTGTACATTTTAGAAACAAACAGTATGTCAGACAGGAGGTGGCAGGCTTTCAATGAGAGTGGCCAGTGGCTCCAAAATTTCTCGAAACGGCACAGCGTCGCAGCACAGCAAGGGGACGTCGCCGAGAGGGTCAATCTGGTAAGAGGCCACACTGCCGCTGTCATCTAGCGGCGTGTAGTTTTGTTCAGCAAACCCAAAGGGTTTTGATTGGTTGACTAGGTCATCCTCTTCCTCCCAGTGACATCTGGACAACCCAGCCAAGACTTCAGGTGCGGACCTCAGAAACAACACTTAGTTGGCATTGGCCCGGGGAGGGGTTCAGCGGCCCTCACCTTGTTCCTCAGCCCGCCTCTGTACCCATCCAGTTCCCTCAGCAGGATATACTATGTGGCTGGTCTCAGCGCCACTATATAGCGAGGATGAACAATTTGAGGAGGGAAAGTCAGCAGCTACTTGGCCAGCGCAAGAATGGGGCCAATATCCCCAGCTTCTTGCAGTAGGCGGCCAAGTATAGATGTGGAGAGGGTGGCATGGGAGCGGTTCCATGTGGTGAGAGGTCAGGCCTCGGCTACACCAAGACCGGTTGATGCATGACAGTAGTGGGACGATGAAACACAAATAGATGAATGATGTAGCCGACGCTCTTGGAGACGGGGTGAAAGCAAGGGCTTCTCATCGTCGAGGAGAAAGAGGGCGTCGCTTGACGTCAGCAGGGGCAGCAGCAAGTGGGTTGTGTGGCCGTGTGAGTCAGCAGGGTAGCAGCAGTGTGAGGTCGGGAGCCAAGCGGGCCACGGGTTGAAAACCCGCTTCGCAGGTTCCTAGACAGTAGCGGCCACAGGGGCTCAGCGATCGGCAGCTGGCGCAGTAGTCACTCAGTGCGGAGCGTTGGCGGTAAAATCAGCTACTCGGCGGTGGCTGTGGCAGTTCTTTGATAAGACAACCGGAGGAGCCGAATATGGGTATATGTTAGAATCTTGTTGGGCAGAAAAGTGAAGCGTGGCCAGGGAGCTAAAGTTGGCCACAACGGCCCTGCGTCAAACTACATGCAGCGTCAACCATACCGGTGGCCTGGAGAATCGTAGGCTCAGAGAGGTGTCCATCCTAGCAGCTGCCGCAGCGCATGCGGCACAGTGGCACGCATGCACATTTCAGCCAGTAAAGGCTCCACCAACTCTGCAGAAGGCAGCTGTTTCTCTTTGACACTCCTCTCCCGGTTCCAGATGCTCTGCTCCTCCTACTCATGGCGCCAGCAGTCGTTCAGAGAGGCGATTGATTAAAGAAGACAAACAGTATGCGATCCAACCCATCCTATGGTGCAGCAGCGACGGCCCTGTCCAAGTTTGTGGTACTGCAGTCCCTCCTTCCAAATGGTGGACTCCCCACCCCTGCACTTCAGAGACTAATGGCTTGTGCGAGCCGAGATGGAGAGTTCAAGCCGTATTTTTCTTTTCCAAACAGGGCCAGTACCAGCACTTCATAAATATGTAGAAACAGGAAAGTGGGTCAGGTCCTTGAGCTTATCGGTTTGTTCCAAGGTACACGGCAGCTGCGGAACGTTCTGGAGCTGTAACTACGGTCAGGGCCAGTACATGTCCACTTTAGGCTCCCATGGGTGAATGTGCTTCCTGACAAGGCACACCATACAACTTGGACAGGAGACGACGCTCTTATCCTCCACGTTGTCAAACTGTGCACTGCGCCCAATGTCCGCATCTCCTACGCCAACCACCACCACCATCTCTAGCCTCCACAAGTACTGCTCCATCATACCACATGTGTAGGGCACAGCGGTGTCACGAGTTCTACACCTAGCTTGCCTCGGCGAACGAAGTCACACAGGGGAGGAACTGCTCAGCGTCATGCAGCAAGAAATCGGATGTGTGGCCTTTCTCCGCGCCAACTGCATATTCGGAAAACCATGGTGACGGACAATGGAGGAACATGGTGTCCGCGCTGCCAACGAGGAGGGGATGGTCCATGGCAATGCCATGGCGCACGTGTTCAATCTTGGTTGTAAAAAAAGGTTCTGAGTCTTCCACGATCTCTCAAACATTCTGGAAAAGGCCAGGAAACTGTGCATGCACTTTATACATTAGTAACAAAGACTGGAAAAACCCTCCTCTGAGTTGCCAGCGGCAGAACGGGCCTCCCCCAACTCGTTGATATGCGATGTTTCCACGCTGGAATTCCAGGCCTGACACATGTTGGCACCCCCCCCCCTGACTGTATGAACAGAGAAAGGACGATTAACGATTTTTTTTGTTTGATCCCTGGCAGACAAGAAGTACTCCCTGTGTAATCTTTGATGTCAGCCCGAGGCGAGCTCATGCGTGGACACCTGCGTTTGTTGAGCATTAGAGGAGGCCACGTTATTTGTCTGTTCGACAGGGTAATAAGGGCATGGAATATCGTCATTCACTGCTTCATGTCCTGGAATGATGCTGAAAATCTGTCTGGGAGGGGACTGGAGTTTGTGGCGAATAAATCTCGTGGCCAACCAATGAGTCCGGTGGGGACTGTACATGGAGGTGGAGGAGGAGGAGGAACATAGGAGCAGAGCATTGTTCTGGTGAAATGAGTGGATTTTTACCCAGTGACAAAGAGAGGAGGAGCAGGAGCAGCTGGAGGAGGTGGATGGAGATGAGGATGACGAGGCAGATGGACTCCCAAGCACCGTGGCAGTATACAGTGGAAATGGAGGAAGGGACCCCTCGGAGTTCTTGTGCAGGATGTCCCGCAGATGCTTATTTGCCTGGCTAGTGACAGCCGAATAGTAAGCCATCGGCAGACAGAGGGATGAACTTATGGCTCTCCACCCTATTGGACCTCGCTACCGGTCCAAATTGGAAGCCTTTTTCAAGCTATGTGAGGGAAGACATACTCAAATACTATAGGGAAATCTCTTCCGTAATCGTTGGGCTCTGCCTCATGTGACGGGCATCGTCCCTCCTCTGACACGGTCTGACCGGGGGGTTCCTCAGCGCTCACAGTACTACTGCCGGCGGTGCTGGGGGAAGGTGGGGGGGGTAGGAGCAGTTACCGCTCACATCAGCAGTAACCTATGTTGGAGTCACTAATGAGCAGCTTCCTTCACCCGCCTAGTGAGGAGGGAGTCACAGGCAGCAGCGCAGCAGACATGGATGCCATTCCTGAACAACAGGTTGTGGCCTTTTTGGACGCACTCTGCCACCCAGTTAGATGATCCAGTCGGAAACTGGCAGCCAAAATGGATGTTGTGCGCCGGCACTTGCCGAGTTTGCGTTGGAGAAGCTTCCTGCACGGCCTGAGTGTGGCATCAGAGGGGTGTTCAGTGCGGCTGGGGCCATCTTTACCCCAAGGAGAACCGCTTGTCACGGGAAATGTTGAACGGATGACCTTTGTCAAGCATAATCAGGCCGTGGATCGGCCCAGGTTTCAACACTACCAATGCCTTAGGGCGTCAGTCTGTGGGTTCAAAATACCTGCCTCAAGCCACTATTCTGATGCGCACCCGTGATGCCCACACATCTGTGGATAGTTTCTCCATCTGCATACCACCGTCTTATACCAGTGGATGGTATTGCCACCCACCTCAACACTCTGATCATTGTGCACACTCTATGTTGCTCATGCTGGTGCTGCTGTTGCTGTTTGACGAGACTCCCACACTGTGTCATTGTGCCACTCTGCGGCATGCCATGGTAACTGTTTTGCCAACCTCCAGAATGTCATTGTTGCCACTCTCTGACCTTCATGCTGTGCTCCCTGTCGATCTCTCCATCTCTGTCATTGTGCCATGCACTGACTCATGCTGCTGCCGCCGTGACCTCCGCTCTCTGTCATTGTGACCGCTTTGGGCCTAATAATACTATTGCCACCAGCAGAATGTCAGTGTGCCACTCTCTGTCCCAATGCTGCTGCTGTGACTCCTTTCGTGCCCTACACACTGTGTCATTGTGCCACTGTACTGACCTCATGCTGCTGCCGTGGCTGCTGAGTTGCCCTTCCACTCTGTGGCCTTACTCCTGTTTTTGACCACCTCCAGAATTTGTCATTGTGCCACTGTCTGACATTCATGGTGCTGATGTGGCTCTTGCCGTGCCCTCCACACTGTGTCATTGATCGCCACTGTCTGACCTTATGCTGCTGCTGTTGCTCCTGCCGTGCCTCACAACTGATGTCATTGTACCACTCTTTGGCTACTCCTTTTTTGCCGCTCCAGAATTGTCATTGTGCCACTGCCTGACCTCATGCTGCTGCACACAGTGACCTCCACACTGTGTCATTGTGACACACTGCGTCCTGGTAATGTTTTTGCCACTTCCAGAATGTCATGTGTGCACTGTCTGACTCATGCTGCTGTTGTCTGCGCCGTCACTCCACACTCTGTCACTAATGTTGCCAACCTGAGCTATCAGTTCTGTTTTTTTTCCAGCTTTTGCTGCCATGACTTTATCAGGTACGTTACCCTGCTTCAGTTTTTTGTTCAGTTTTGCCCCATAAGTGCCCCAGGGCATTTTATAGTGAAGCGATTCTGAAGAGCGGCGGCAAGTCATACGTGCGTGTCATACTAGAAAACACTACATTCTATGAAAGACCAAACCAAGCTCCCTCTGACATATTTTGGCATGGCCACAACGTTTACAGCACCCTGCAGGCTCTGGGAACCTGGAAATAGCTGTTTTTTAACGGAAATTTAGTGCCGAAGTAATTCGGACGAAAACGAATTTTGTTCGGAAAAAATTCGGCGCGAAGTGACCGAAACGAATTTTTCGAGAAATCGCCCATCTCTAATTATTGTTTATTATTTTTATTATATTAAAATATCATGACAGTTTAGTAGAGAAGTCTGTAATATATAAGGATGACCTCCAGTATCAAAGGATGCTCAGTGATAATAATTGTAATATGTACTCAATTAACCTTGATTACAACCAGTAATCAAAGAAATATTAAAGGGTCAAAACTAGTGTTGAGCGATTACGTTGGCTTCGGTAGGATTATTATGAGCGATGACCATTTTTAAGACGTCTATGGGAGAGCAAACAAAACACTTCATTCTTACACCCAACAGGGATGGAGAGCTGGAATTAACTCCAAAACAGTCAAAGGATACGTGCTACATCTTAGGCAACACACTTAGGTTATAAAAGCCACTGAAAAAATTACACACCCATTCATATCCCTGTCTTGTACCACAGCAGCCCTTAAACCTGCATCACCAAAATTAAAAAGTGCAAGAATGGCAGTATGAATTTGTACCATAATTTTACTTGTAGCACTGGAACAATTGACTCTTTCCTGTCCTGGAGTCAGCATGAGCCCCAAACCTTGCATGACCACCAGATTAAAAAAGTGCTGGAAAAAAGGAGTCTTTAAACCACCATTTTAGTTTCACTGGACATTGACTATACCTGTCCTGGGGCCACAGCATGAGTCCCAAACGGCATGACCACCAGATTAAAAAAGTGCCGGAAATAGGAGGTCTTTCAACCACCATTTTAGTTGAATGGACATTGACTATATCTGTCCTGTACCGCAGATGACATTAAACCTGTCTTGAACCCACAGATTTAAAAAGTTGCCGGGAATAGGAGTCTTTCAACCACCATTTTAGTTGAACTGGGACATTGACTATAACCTGTTCCTAGACCGCAGTATGACCATTAACCTGTCTGACCCCACAAATTAAAAAGTGCGGGTGAAAGGAAGTCTTTGAAAACCACCTTTTTAGTGTGATTGAAACCTGGACATTAACTTATAACTGTCCTGTACCGCAGAAGACCATTTAATACCTGTTTGAACCCACAGATTAAAAAGTGCCGGGATAATAGGAGTCTTTCAACACCATTTAGTTTCACTGGACATATACTGTCCCCTGTCTGGGTAGGCTTGCCCTCGTATGAGTGAGACCCAATTGGCTTCACTTGGAATTACTCGGTGGTTACTCTCACTGTTACACCACAGCGTGCACTTTTTTTGGCATTCTTTTTTCTTATTTCACTCAACGTTGCTGGAGGGAACTATTGTCTCTGTACTTTGTCTTCTGTCCATGCCTCATACTCCATGTCCTCTGAATAACCTACCCTGGTAAAGTTTTCCTATACCTACCTTGTACAATTCAGAGGGAATGTTTTTCCAGCTATTTTGCTACATGCAAGTTTTTTTTTAGTAGTTTAATTCTCAGAAAACACATTTTTAAAATAGGATGGAATCCCTCCATGTCTTTGGTTCTGTTTTTTTTATTTGTATTAAAATGGGTTGTCTCAATACCATGGTGAATTGATAGCTATGTTAAAGATCTTGCAAAACAAGTCATTTTGGCAATATATGTCCATTAACAGTGTCGCTACCTATCCTGTTTCTGACAGCACAATCTCCCTGAGCCACTTTGACAATTGTGAAGAACAAAGTCTGTTAGAAACAAATTTTTTTAGAATAGGACATGTTAGATAGCTGAATTCACAAGCAACATGCCCCCAATTTTGTGGCGGTGACTGGGAGGACGAGATGTAAGACTGCTGGATGCAGGTATGCATTATCCACTGAAGGACAGATTGGCGATTGCTGTTAGTTAACTGAGATTCACAGGGACCCTGACCCCAGCGATGACGAGGCTGACGGTCCTGGCAACTGACGATCCGCTGGCATCGCGTTTGTTGTTTGCCCCGCACTGGGTAGGAGACACCCTTCTCTAATACCTCTACCTCCATGTCCTACCCCCCTCTTTGCTCGCTTACACCTGAATTTTACGCTCCATGTTCAGAAAATTATAAAATTTGAGAGGTATGGAAGAGTTTTGGAAAAGTCTCTAATTTAAAAGGACGGCAAATACAGTATTCTCAAATCCTCAAATCATAAACAAAATTGTGGGATTCAAATTATAACTGCAAAGTAGATCTATCAACAAAGTGGCCTGCGCCAAAGTGAAAAAACACGTATCTTTAAATGTATTCGGATATACAAGGGTATTTTTGCACCTTTTCAACTTCACTGTGGTGACTATAAATATTGCTGTATTCAAATTTAAGTGCAAGCTGCTCAATGAACAAGCTGTAGTGTCCAAGTCAAAAAAAACACGTATCTGTAATGTATTTCGTATAATACAAGATATTTTTTTTTTGCACCTTTCCAATTCACCTGTAGGTGCTATTAAATTGCTGTATTCAAATTTAGGTGCAAGACTGCCTCAATGGAACAAAGCTGTAGTGCTGCCAAAGTCAAAAAAACACGGTATTGTTATGTATTCGTATAATACAAGATATTTTGGGCACTTTCAATTCACCTGTGGTGACTATAAAAATTGCTGGGATTCTGATTAAAGTGCCAAGCTGCCCTCATGAACAAAGCTGTAGTGCGCCAAACGTCAAAAAACATGTATCTGTTATGTATTGTTATAATAATACAAGATATTTTGGCAACCTTTCAATTCACCTGTGGTGCTATAAAATTGCTGGATTCAGATTTAAGTGCAAGCTGCCTCAATGAACAAAGCTGAGTGCGCCAAAGTCAAAAAACACGTATCTGTTATCGGAGTCGTTATAGTACAAGATATTTTTTGCACCTTTCAATTCCAAATGTCGGGTGACTATAAAATTGCTGTATTCAAATTTAAGTGCAAGCTGACTCACATTGAACAAAGTGTAGTGCGCCAAGTCAAAAAAACAACGTATCTGTTATGTTTTTCGTATAATACAATTTATTTTTGACACCTTTCAAATCCATGTGGTGGGTGACTATTAAAATTGCTCGTATTAAATTTAAGTGCAAGCTTGACCTCTATGTACAATGCTTGTTGGTAGTGCGCCAACAGTCAAAAAAACACGTTATATGTTATGTATTTGTATAATTCAAGAATTTTTTGGCACCTTTCTTTCAACTGTGGTGATCTTATAAAATTGCTGTATTCAATTTTAATGTGCAGGTGTCTATTCAACAATCTGGATCTGCGCAAAAAGTGCAAAAAACACGTATCTGTTATTATTCGTATTAAATAAAGGTTATTTTTGGCACCTTTTCAATTCACCTGTGGTGACTATAAATTTGCTGGATCAGATTAAGTGCATGCTGCTCAATGAACAAGCTGTAGTGCGCCAAGTCAAAAAATCACGTATATGTTATTTATTCGTATATTACAAGTTATTTTTGGCACCTTTCAATTCACCTTGTGGTGACTATAAAAATTGCTGTATTACTCAAAATTTAAGTGCAAGCTGCCTCAATGACAAAGCTGTAGTGCGCACAAAGTTCAAAAATAACGTATATGTTATTTATTCGTATTAACTTACAGATATTTGTGGCACCTCTTCAATTACCTTTGGTGACTATAAAATTGCTGGTATTCAAATTTAAGTGCAAGTGCCTCATTGAACAAAGCGGTAGTGCGCCAAAGTCAAAAAACACGTTTCTGTTATGTATCGTATTAATTCATGATATTTTTGGCACCTTACAATTCACCTGTGGTGACTATAAAATTTGTGTATTCATTTTAAGTGCAAGGTGTCTATCAACAAATCTGGACTGCGCAAAGTGCAAAAAAACACGTATCTGTTATGTATTCGTATAGTACAAGGTATTTTTGGACCTTCATATCACCTGTGGTGACTATAAAATTGCTGGATTCAGATTTTAAGTGCAAGACTGCCTCATATGAACAAAGCTGTAGTGCGCACCAAATCAAAAATCACGTATTGTTAAGTATTGTATAATATAAGATATTTTTTGGCACCTATCAATCCACTGTGGTGACTATAAAAATTGCTGTATTCAATTTAAGTGCAATGCTGCCTCAATGAACAAAGGCTGTATTGCGCCAAGTCAAAAATCACGTAATCAGTTATCGTATTCGTATTAAATACAAGATATTTTGGCACCTTTTAATTCACCTGGGGTGACTATATATTGCTGGATTCAGATTTAAGCTGCAAGCTGCCTCAATGAACAAGCTGTAGTGCGCCAAAGTCAAAACAAACACGTAATCGTTATGTATTCGTATAATCAAGATATTTTTGGAACCTTTCAAATCACCTGGGTGTGATATAATTTGCTGTATTACAAATTTAAGTGACAAGCTGCCTCATTGAACAAAGCTGATTAGTGCAGCCAAAGTCAAATAAAACGTATCTGTTATGTATTCCATGTTAATACAAGGATATTTTGGCACCTTTCAATTCACCCGGTGGTGACTATAAAATTGCGGATTCAAATTTAGTGCAGGTGGATATATCATACAAAGGTGGGAATGGGCAAAATTGAATGAAACACTATCTGAAATGTATACTGATAATAAAAGTGGAGTTAGTTTTTTGCAAACCTAAAAAGAGACCTGCAGTTATTAGAAAAGATGTGTACTCCTACATAAGTTCAGACCTGCCTCAATATCCAGGAAATATTTTCAAAGAAAACTGTTAATAATAAAGCTATTGCAGTGCAATGTCTACACTAAGTCTTGGTGAATTTATCCAAGTTTTCTTTATTTGAGTTGTCTTTAGAGGAGTTAGATGCTCCTTTAAAAATTCTCTAGCTAACTACATAAAATATATTCCCAATTCTCTAATCTAACTAAATTGTAAGGGATCACAGCTAATAGTAGAGGTTTCTCTTGTTGAAGAAATAGAAATAATTTCGGATGTGCTGTTTTTTAGGTACACAAGCAGACTCACGTACCTTTGATCTGAGTCGCGAGAGACACTGAGGCGGGAGCAGGAAACACTGTTCTATGTAAAACGAGGTAATGTGATTTTTCCAGCCAATCGAACCATACACATCCCAGTCATGTACGTCAGCACACATATTCTCACCCTGCTCTATTCTGTAAGTGAATTTGCTGGCCGCCAAAATGACAGGAAGTTGCCGAAAAATGGAGCGATCTTAATAGATGATGCACAGATTTTAAACCTAAAATAATGCTTTGATCTAAAAAAATTTCGTATCATACATAAAAATACTGTGACGATATTTTCAACTTTGTCGATAATAATCGCTCAACACTAGTCAAAACACTTATAATTATAGTGAGAGCAGCAGAGTGAGCCGAGGGCATAAACGAGCACAGAATTGACTTGGGAAGAAGCAATGAGGCATTTAAATGGTATGGGATAAGGTTTGGGATTGGATAGTGGATTGATGGTGTGAAGGGGTATGCCTATCTCTAAAGGGGAGGGGAGGGGAGGGGAGGAGAGGAGTATTTATAGTGTGGTTGGGAGGCTGGTGGAGCAGATGAGAAAAGCGTGAGTTAGGGTGATGTGTAAAAATAAAAAAAAAGCAGCAGAATAGTGAGCAGCTTTTCTTTGGCCTACCTTCTTCCATGTCATCCGTGCATGAATTGTTGGTCTTTTTTCATGCAGCAATAGCACAGCATGGCGTGGGCTAGCTGCAGAAAGGATTACATGTCAGTGGCAGCAGTGATGCAGGACCACCGTTGGTGGTGACTGGGAGGCTGTGGGTGCGTTGGTCTAGACCTTTTGAGTGTATAAGCTGCGAAGTAACTCCCAGGGCTAGGTGCCGCCTTTGGAGCCTCTTTAGGGACCCTTTTCTGGTTGGGGGCTTTGAGGTGCCTTCTGATGGGCCATGGTGGGATAGGAGGAGTACGTTGGTGGGGCAGAGCCATGAGGTGTGCAGGAGTAGGCCTCTGGCTGCTCCTACCTCCTGTCTTCAAGATCGGAGGGGTGTCGCTATGGCTGTGTCCTCTGGCGAGTTGCCGGTCATCGAAGCAGCCAGGAGTTTAGGCAGAGAGGAGGGAGCAGACCAGGCATTCAGTGGGATCCCTTGGGTCCAACCATCTAGTGCAAGGTCACCATCAGTTAGAGGCAGGCCGCATGCTTTGTGGTGTTGAGTTTCGCAGTCTGCCATAAGTGGTGGGTCAATGGCCATCTTTGATGAGGTAGGAGTTGATGCCAAATTTAGATTTGCATCACCCCATAATCAGGGAAGAACAGGGCACGGCATCTCCCTTAAGTCCACTGGAAGAAGAGGAGGTCAGCGAGAAAGCAGGATCCAGCACAGTTGAATTGGATGTAGTCCCTCCACCTTTTGTGTGGGATGGAGCTACCAGCTTGGACTTTGTCACAGAGGAATTACAATCTGGAAGTGCCCCAACCACTGCTGGGGGTAATCCCCAGAGATGGCCAGGTGAGTGGTGTTTGAGGGGAAAAGCTGGAGCTGAGAGAACGCTGTAATCCTGGTTTAAGTTTCCATGTCAGTACTGGTGGGGTAGGAGCGGAGCGTGTTTTATATGACATTTGGGGTAATATGTGCCACCTGGTGGAATTGTAGGGCCAGAGGTCAAGAAGGACACCTATGCCTTCTTGGTTGGGGTTTATTGGTGCTGGGTAACCTAGGGGTGTTGGTGTCGGTGGCGGAAGTGAGGGATCAAGGGGCTGCACTGGCTTCCCAGGCACATGAGTCGGGAGATAGCGGGGGCCAGCAGAGGAAATGGGAAGTCCGAAGTGAGGTACAGAGGAAGGTGTACGTTTGTTTCGAAGCTCCGTTGGGTGTACATCTGAAATCAGAGGTGCAGGAGAAAGTCTGGAAAAATGTGGATATTTTATTCTATGCTGCCATCCGAAAATTTTTATTTGGATAGGGTCAGAGGATTTCAAGAAGGAGGAACAGTGCTGGTAATGTTTAATTCCAGGGGCATTTACCAATTGGTTGCAGGCGTTTGCCATTTTGGCAAGCGTCATGGGTGAAAAGGCACTAGAGAATTGCATATTGGGTGTATTGAGGCACAGAGTGGCTGTGTTAAAATGAATAGTTTTGCCATCTGAAATAGTTTGGCCTTCTTTAAGGTGGAACCATAAGGATATCAGTTTGTGAATGCGGTTGATGGCGGCCTCAAGGGAGGTGGGGGGTGGGCTTGTCCTGGGAGCAGTTGGTTCCTCAACCAGAACTCGTTAAGACTGCTGATAACAGTACAGCGAGGGGCACTGCAAGTTTGCAGGGGACTGTTGTTTTAAGCATGAGTGCTTGGGTTGAAGAGGGGCGCATAGCTTATCCAGATGTTTTAGAAAAGGTAAAGGCAAGGACAGAGTCTGTCTTGTAGAACTACGGTGAAGGAGGACAAAATACGACCATATCTGGGGATATATCTAAATAGGGAAATGACAGCATTGCTGTTGTCAGGTTTTTAAGAGGGTTTCTGCATTTCAAGTACGCTGGGTGTTGGGGGGGGCTATTTACCACAATTTGTCTTCGGCATTAGTGCAGCCGGAAGTGGTAACTGGAAAGCTTAGGAAGGATGTGGACTTGGGACACATTGCAGGACCTTTTGAGGTTAGTCCTATGGAGGGGTCTAGGGTTTTTCGTTTGGGTTTGGTGCCCAAGCAGGAGCTGAACAAGTTTTGGTTACTTCATCATTTGTCGTATCTCAAACGGGACTCAGTTCATGTTGGGATTGATTCACAATTTTTTGCAGGTTTTTGCATTACTAGGCCTCGACATTTTGTCCAAGGGGCGTTATTTGCCAAGAAGGACATTGAGGCAGCCCTCGGTTATTAATAGTTTATCCGGATAGTTTTGAATTGTTGGGTTTGAGTTGCGAAAGGCAGTATATTGACTATTGCTTACCAGTGGGTTGTTCAATATCGTGTGCATACTTTGAGGCCTTCAGGTCGTTCTTGGAGTGGGTAGTGAAGCAGGAGGCAAGATGGATCTCAGTGCTTCATTATCTGGATGATTTTTTATCTTTTCTTGATGAGTTTATTTGGCTGGTGGGTTTTTGGGTTTGTTTTGTTTTGTTGCAGAAGATAGACAGAGTGGCGAGACAGTTCGGAGTCTCATTGGCTTCTGATAAAGCTGACGGTCCTGAGGGTGTTATTGTAATGAAGTTTTCAGGCATCATTATAGACAAAGAGGATATGGAATGCAGGCTGCCTGTTTTTAAAGTACACCAGCCTGTTTGGCTTGCATATTCGACCATTACTTTGTTTATTGAGGGGCTTTATGAATAGAGGTGTGAGCTCAAGGTCATCAACTGGGTTCCAGCAGGGACTCCATCTAGATTAGGTCGATAGGACTGCATGTCATGCTCTGGAGCAGAGTTTTACCTGAAATACAGTTTTAGACTGATATTGACAGGCATATCTGTATTGCATTTATGGTTGTGGTCCTCTAGGGAGTTGATTCTGGACACTAAAAATGGATTTGCTGCACTTGTGGGCTATTTGTCGAGATATTTTGGTGGTATGTTCAGACATTGTGACTAGGAGGAGGTGGAACCAGGACCGATCTGTGAACATGGTGAATAAAGCATGGGTAAAAGTGAATAAGGAGGTATGGAGATTTATTAAGAGGAATGGGGTATGGACAGTCCATCATTGGGATCTTGAGGGGTCATCTGGTGATTTTTAATGGTGTACATTTGACCACAATGGAGAATGTTTTTGTGGTGCTTGGATTTGCAAGATCGATTGCAAATGGCTTTGCAGGTTTGGAGGTACGTTTTCTGGTAAGATTTCACTGTGATCGCCTGTGGGGGGGACAAGATGGAGTTCTTGGAGGTGGTAAAAGGCGTGAGAGCGCGGTTGTCAGTGTATTTACTGGGGCATGGGAGAATTAGATTTATGTGCCGCCAACCGAAGGTCTTCTTATCCCTAAATTAATGCAAGGTTATACACAAAGAAAGGGAAAATCCATGCTATGACTGCTTGCCAATATTAGTTGACAACAATCATAACTGTAGCAGCTAGTATCAGGCAGCTGCTGCCAAGGCAATAAATTCATGATGTGTATCAAACGTTGCATAGATGCACTTGATGAGAACACAGTTCTAAAACTATACACATTCCTAATCAGACCACACAAGGAATATTGGAGGACAAATATCAAGGCAGTTACTTCAAAATTCTGGTACTATTTGCACCACAAATAATGGCATACTTAATACCACGTGTATGATATGTTTTAGACAGTTTCTAGACACTTTTGTGCCTCCCATAAAAAAGGTGTGTCTCTGTAAAAGAGGGTGTGACTTATTTGAAAGTGATGTGGCTTAAGGTGCACCACTTTACATCTAAAAAGTGCCAAAATGTACAGTAAACCAACTTATAAAAGATGTAAAATTAGACTAGCCAGTTATAACATGCACCAGATTTATTAACACTATCTTTACACTGTTTAAGTGTAAGATGATATTGTTAAAACTGTTCCATTGTGTACAGTGTTGGGTGCCAGTCTGCAAGACAGACCTTGTTAAAGTTCAAAGGTGGGTATCAAAAATAATAAAACATATAGCCTGTAGTATTACAATTACTTTAATAACTCATGAAAATGTTTAAAATTAGGTTATTTATTTTAGAGAAAAGTCGGCTTTATAGTGACTTCATAAATATACTGTATATAAATATATCCAATGTCAATACAAAGATCTCTCCCATAATCTTTTTATAGCTAGTACTGTGTCTATAACATGAGAGAATCCTCTACAGCAAGAGAAAAAAAAACTGCTACACAGACATAGAAGGGATTTACTGTAAGAGCAATGAGACTATGGATCTCTCTGCCAGAGGAACTTGTCCCAGTGAACTTACAAAGAGTTCAAAAGGTGCAATAATGTTATAAACTATGGTGACTAGATTTCTGCATTGGGTTATGATAAGGGATTAATTTTGATTGCCAGATTTGGAGTCATAAAGTAGTTTATTCCCTATTGCCTTCTGCTGGATTAACAATGCAGGATAAAAGGTTGAACTGGATGGACATACATCTTATTTTAGTCTTACAAACTATGAAAACATGTAACTATCTTTATACAGTTTGGGTGCATCTGAACATTTGCTTGAATGGGGCTTAGTTACCATGGCAGAAATTTCTGGGCAGATACACTGTTTTGGGGGGAAAAAGGGAAAAATTTAAAAATTATTTTCAAATCTCAAACAACCTTCTTAAAGTATGATGCTGGAATAAAAGGGCTACCAAAAAATGCTACATTTTCCTATTGATTGGTTAATTTATTTTGTGTTCATATATGCAATCATTATTTAGTTTCAATCAATGATACTGTTATTGCAATCATACAGCTTTTATGGTATTAAAGATAACTCTGTTCTCAGATGTTCAACTTCTTAGATGCCACAGTTAATAGTGACTGTGCCATCTAAACTACCCTGTTTTTACCTTTTTAGCCCCACGTAAGCAACTAGGGGAGTCTCTAGGGTTTTTTATTTGAGCCCTTTAGCCCCTGCCAGGGTTAAGTTTTTGACAGGGCATAATATCTGCAAAACTAAATGTGTGTGTATTTAATACAAGGGTGTTTATGCCTTTGTAATTGCTCTCTAATGGCTTTAGTTTAGGGATAGGAGCAGATAACATGACAAGTCAGAATGTCATGGTTAGGTCAAACGCTCCCACATCTATATATAAGTTTAGTATTACTGTGATCATAACCTGCACATTAAAGTTATAAAAGTCATTTATACCACACAGCAAATCCAATAAACACAAAACCCCCAAAAGACTCCAAAATTGCTATGATTTACCAACCCGTCAACCAAAAATAGAAAAAAAAATCTATCTATCCATACATACAAAATTTATTTCCCTTAACTACTGCTATTAAAAAAGGAATACAAAATGATTAATTTCTAAGTTACGGACTACAGTGTGACTTTTGACATCAGGCCACATTTGAATGGACTTCAGAGGTCGGGCTGCTGAATGTCTGTGTATTGAACTTGAAAACCCCCACTATCTAAAAAGGGTGAACATAAAGGACACCAACAGACTGAGGCTAAAAAATATGATTGCAGCCATACAATGGGATTCACAGTGTACAGTACAGTCTGAGTCCAAACTGAGTCCCATTATTCCTCCTAACCCCAAGGAGCAGAAGAACTTGTGTTAGGTATTTTTCTGTTATTCATCTTTTTTATTTTAGAACTGTTTGGCTTCTAATTTTGTGTAATTTTCTTTTGTCTCTTTCTGTACTTTTTGTAAGCATTTCAACTTTAAATTAAAGCCTAAAAATTTAATGCATTTGACCTGTGCATGATTCAAAAGAATGCATAGCCTTGAGTAGAGGGTTTTAGTATTGGTTGCTATAGAGAAGTGTGCATCGCCTGCATTTGATTAGTGGTAGTAGCATGAATCTGAGGTGCATAGACTGTGTTGTTGAAGAATTTAATCTCAGTAAATAATAGCTTACCACCACCAAGTACAGAAATTGAAGACATAACCTACAAAGGTGTTTAAGTATTAGATTCTTTTGATTTAAAGCTATCACTCACGTTGTTTGGAAGCACCTTCTTCTGCTCTACCCAATAAAAACACATACATCCTTGCCACAAGCAAGTGTGCATGTATATGAGGAAGTCCCGAGGAATACCATAGTTGTTGTCTAAGCAGACATTCAGCTGACATTTATTGACAGTGTGTAAGCACATTTTTTCTGTTCTCCCTTTTTGCAATCAACAATTTCTCATTGTTTTATATAATTAATCAAAGATATGAACTATGCTGGAACCAGGTGGCTAAAAACAACCTATAATGGGCTTCTGTAACTTAGCTCTCCTATTGCCCCACAAAAAGGATCCCTCATGCAAGCAATAGCATATAGATGTAATAAAAATTTGACAGAGATAACTTCTGGTATGCAACAAAAGCTTTAAAAAGCTCTGGATATATTGAGACAAGATTCTGTGACAATAATATCAAAATGTGTTACATGTCAAGCTTTGCTACATCTGGAACCATATAAATTGCTAAATCAGATTATCATTACTTTACTATTGAATGTTAGTCTTGGAATCTGATTGCCGTTAGGGGTCAGGGAGGAACGGCAAATTCACCTCTTGAGTTTATCTTTGGCTGGCTTGTGTTTGGGTGGGCGGGTTTTTTTCAAAACAATTTATTTAATTTTTGTATGGAAAAATATATAGACATAATAACATTTAGCTTTATAAAATAAATCACCAATAGGGTTTAATTATCACTTCTCTATTTCCCTTTGTTTTTGAATTGTGCATGAAAAATACCTACATACATGCATAGTGGGCCTTTTACATCACCAGAAATTGATCTGACTATATGGCCAACATACTACCGGCTGTTTATAGCCGACTTAATACAAATTGAACTTAACCCTAGTAATTTTGGCTTTTGTTATCTACTGATTTTGCTTACCTGATTTTTTGGAAACCCGGACCTCTAATATCCTCCAACCATTCCATTTTTCAAAATTTAATTACTTTTCCTTCCAAAAATTTTATCCCCAAAACCCCCAAGAGCATAAATATTCTTATGTAGCCGACTAAATTAAAAGAGGGATAACAAACCTAAAGTCCAATAGAATATTCTGCTTATAATTATTATACAGCCATAGCCATGAAAATATTATATGACATTTAGGGAGACATGTATGATTGGGTTTTTCACCCTTTTCTGGCATCAAATGTACCTCAATGAGCCAGCTACGATGTCTAATGCGCCAAACGAATGTGTTTGGCGCATTGTTCATAAGACACTTTTTAATGCACCTAACACGAGGGGGCGTTTTGGGGACATTCTGGGGGCATTCGGGGGGCATGTCAAAACACACTCATAATATTAGCACATATATGAATGTGGGTCGGCAAAACTATGTGCATTACTGCTCAAACAGGCAGACCTATTTTAATGTAGTCTGCCTGAGGAGTCGAAGTGGATCTAGATTTGCTATCAGGGCAAAAAATGTCCAATATTTCTCAATTTTCACATGATAATTATTATTATAATTATTTAATTATTAATAATTAAAAATTATTAAATTTTTAAATTTTATAAAAAAGTTATATAAATTTAATATAAAAAAACAATATCCCAAAATTATAACAATATCTCCTATAAAATGTATTTAAAATTAATAGAATCTAAAACTTATTTTACATTAAATAACCCACTGATGATGTTGTTCAGATTTTTAATTTTTACTACATTCAATTTGAAATGTATTTTTGCTGCTCTCACTTTATTCTACATACAGCAAGAGCCAGCAAAACCACAGTCTTGAGGGATTGTGGTTTCACCAAGCAAGATCAGTACTATAGTTTCTATTCACTGACATCCTATTCTAATGACTTTTCTTTTAGTTCCAGCCTATCTTCAGCCTTTATACATGTTTGGTGCATTACTTATGCGCCTAAGTTCCATAATGCGGCAAACACACAGGTGACGTGCAATGAACTTTTAGACACCATTTATGAAAACACAAAACCAACTTTCATACATTCAGGCGCATTAGACACTGAAAAATACATGAGAAAATTAACTTTGATACACCTAGTTCCATACATGTCTCCCTTAGTTTTAGGCTGTGTTCACACCTGTAAACAGTCTAACTATGTTATGAGTCAAGTAATGTTTAAAGTGCTCCAAAGTACTACAAAAAAAGTTTTATTACTTTGACTGTAAAGTACCAAAACGTGCAACATAGACCAATAAAAAGTATTTAATTAAAATGCTATTGTAAAACATAATGTCAGAAACTGAAGGAAGAGGAATCTAGTTAATTTAATGTTCTATAAAAATGCTTCAGTTCTATTATGTGTAGTCTTCACTGATATTTATACTTTACAACAGCTGAGAAAACGTTTTGGGTAACAAACAATGTTGTCATAATGTTAAGGCGTTTAAACATCTTGTCAGAGATGATAAAAACACATTTTCTCAGACTTTTGTCTTTTGATTTAATTTGAGATATATTTAAAAGGACTTTGACTAAAATTGGTTCAATTACTTTAAAGTTGCTGATCAGCACAGAAGTGTTTTATGTGAAATCACTGAGCATTGCAACAGATTGTCACTGTTTTCGTAACCTTCAGGGTTTAATAGCTGTAATTCTAAATCAAACCTAGCTTTGCATCCTATTTGGCACAGTGGTGCTATATCCAATGCTAAATAATTCCAAGCCCATGGGTGTTAAATATTTGTCCTACCGGCTCTGAAAGCACAATTTGTAACCTGGGAAATATACTATCCATCTAAGTTCTAGAAAGTAGCATTTTGCAATAATAACCCAAAGCCTTTACGATAAAATCTTATCCATAACATATTTCATTTAAACACAATTGCTTCATTTCTTTTATGCCAAACTGTAAAACTAAACAACTTTAGTGTAGGAACATAGATCAGCTACTTGGCATCTACAAATACTATTCCATTAAAAAGAATCCTTTTTAAAGCTTTTATACCATAATATGAAAGAAACTATTAGTTTTTATATTTGTTTTTAACACTGTTTGCAGTTGAAGAGAAAAAATAGAACTTGTGGTTTCCAGTATAGCAAATACTTTCAGTGTAGGAAGTGATGTCAAGTTCAGGGGATTGGCCCTGTTGTTATTTCTGGAGTGCAAAGATTGTTGAGGTTAAGGAGTTGAGCATTACAGAGGTTTCCTGATTGGCAAAATGGAGAAGGCCCAGCCTGACTCCTTCTCATACCTGGAGATCATCCTGATTTCGTCTAAGAGAAGGCCACATTGTTAAGTAAAGAAAAGGTCATATTAGTGTGACTACTCTATCCATGTGGCTTTACAGACTTTGAGTAAACCATTGAAAGAGATAGATAACATCTCACTTGTCAGCTTTGCTGTATAGACCAGGAAAGAATGAGAAAAGGAATCTCACTATAATGAAAAGGACCAAGCGGTAAATGAAATCTAAACATATTAATAAATTATTATCATTACCAGAAAACACATTTGTTCATAGTGTTTGTCATTCTGCATACCTACAGAATTCTGCAGTAAACATAGAAATGAAAGGCGACACGTATGAACAGGGCTGCGGCAGAAGTCTGGCGTCTTTTCAGTCTGACATCAGACACAGCCCCGTTCGCTATAATTAAAAGCCTCCTGTACACCAATATCAGGTGCATTACAGAGCGCACGCGGCACTTAAACCATAGGAAGCTATAGATTTATAGCTTCAGTACGGCAATTCTAGGTGCATTACTGCTGGAACAGGTACACCACTTTGAAAGTGGTTTACTGGAGCCAGAAGTGTTGTCTTAGTGCTAGAATGCACCTGATTTATGATACGCAGTAGAACGGGTTCAGAAATCAGGTGCATTCTACACTTTTATAATGGGCATGAAAATTGCGTTGAAACGGCAAAATTCATACATGTCGCCCTAAATGTAAATGAAATTTGACATTAGTTGACAGCTGTTTGTCACTAATGTCATATTAATGTAAGCTGACTTTCATGTGTGATATACATATTTGTTTATACAACACCTCTGATGAAGCCACTTTAGCAGTAATACAAATGCTGCTATAGGAAAAAGAACTTTTTCGTAATATCATGTTTTAGATTTTTATTTTGGCTCTATGTTTTTTTTTGTTTTGTTTTAAAAGGGTTATGGCTCTTACTCAGAGACCAGGGTATCAAGAGGTGAGAGACCTTTGATGTAGCTCTAGGCAGGAAATGTAGGAGTAGGCAAACTTATAGGGCATGCAATGCTCCATGGAGAAGTAGGATATGTAAATAAGCTCTTCTCTGGGAGAAAGACAATTGTTTCTGTACTCTGTTATTGCAGTTCTGTTAACAATACATTGTTGATAATAAAGAACATCATTTGTGTATGCTACAGATCTAGCAGAGTACAGCTTGACTGTGATATCATGGCTTTTTGTGTTATCTGCTCTCATGAGTAAACAAAGGCCATTGAAAAGCATTGAGAAAGTAGAGATAACACTTTGTGCAGTGATATCACGGTGCATTATCTGTTCTTTTTAGTTCTGCTACATCTGTATAAAATCTAGCCTTTGGTACGTGCATGCTGTTTTCCTTTATCTACTATGAAACCACTGGGATTGGACTGCAACAAATAACCTTTAAGTTCTACAAAACTTAAAGATACTCATCAATAAGTAAAACACACACTAACCAGAAATCAGAGAGACAGTCACTCTGGGAGGGCAGCATAAATGGGCTGAAAGATTCCCTTTAATGTTTTGCTAATCTTGTTTGTTTTTTGGGTAGGTCCACATGATGAGTAAAATTTTCTCATCATATTCTACTACCAAAAAACACATTCACATGGAATTGCATGTGGATTCTGCACATTTTTTTTACTCTTGGTTTCCAGTCAGAAACAAGAGACAGTTTTCTTTATGTGATTTTGAATGCAAATTCGCATTAAATACAAGTGCAATAAAAGTACAATACAAAAATACAAAGTGTTGAATATCAGTTAATACAAGTTAAGTTTTAAATACAAGTTAAAGTTAAATGCAAGTGTTTGAGGCATAAGGTTTTTAACCATTCTTATTGATTGGTAAATTTCCACAAGTTTCCCAACCACAGAATGTACATGTAAGTTTTTTTACAGGAAAACAGCATGGATTCTGACTTGAAATACTTATTGTGTGGACATAGCCTTTAGCTTGTGATCAGTTGATTGTGTGGGCTATTTTCAAATTATTAAATCTTAACATAGTTGTTTAAAAAATGTCACTTTATTGTTAATAGATAAATGTTCTTAATTAAATGGTCATTCGGTTCTTTGTGTTATGTGATGAAGATTGCAACATTTTCACTTTTTATTTTACCTTTCAGTAATTTGATTAATAGGATTTTTTTTTCCTCAGCCGAGAAGTTGATAGAAATAGAGCATTTTATTTGGAAGCTTTGAATTAATTCACTCATAGCGTGTCTCACATCTTAAAGGAAAAAAAAATCATACTGTTTTTATTAAGAAGAATTGTCAAGACAGTACAAATACGAACTAGAGATTTTCTCAATGGCAAAACATTCTACTGACTAAACTAAATCTTACCTTCCAGGCTGAATTAATAGGCAGAGCATACTGGCCCCAATAATGGCCTGGTGTTTTCTAATTTATTGTGGCTTTGTTCATTGTTTTATTTTTTAGCCTTGTCAGGATGTGGCACAGTTGGTCAGAAGTCTTATTATAATGAAGGTCCCATGAAGAATACAATACATTCCTTCCATTTTTTCAATACAATGTATTATTAACAATCAGAACAAAGCAAAAAAAGAATACTGAAAAAAGGAACAAAAAAATAAAAGAAAAAACAATCATAACACAGATATAATACACTGACTTTTTTTCTTCCTTTTTTATTACATTTATGAAAAGAGATAGAACAAATCTCACTTGCATTTGAATAAACGAAATTCAATAAAAATATATTACACAAATTGTACCCACCCACCCTGCTTGGCTGTTCTTTGAACTTCTATTGAAATGAATGGAGGGAGCTACATGTGCATGACCACCTCTCCATTCAGTACATCTGCAGCAAAGCCAGAATGGGGGACCTGTACCTATAATCTATGGCATGTTCTGCTTCCGAGCTACTCCTCTCTACCTAATGGCATTTTAAAGAAATTATAAGGTATTTACCTGCTTGTAACCACTTGTCTTTGTTCCAGAAAGTACTATTGAAATGAGACAAATAATGACCAAAAGTCGGAATATGCTGCATTAGTTAATGTTTAAATAAATGCATGAAAGCAGTTCAGCATAATCACAGGTCTTGTATATTGCTGTTACTAATGTTCTGCTTTTATGTCATGTCTGAAATGGGAACACCCCTCCAAATTACATTAACTTTTAATCCCTTACCACTGTAGCCAGTTTTGACCTTCCTGACAGAGCCCCATTTTTGAAATATGACATATGTCACTTTATGTGGGAATAACTTTTGATACTTTTACCTATCCATGTGATTCAGAGAGGTTTCTTGTGACAAATTGTGCTTTAAGTTAGTACAAAAATTTGGTCCATACCTTCCTTGTTTATTTGCAACAAAATTCAAAATATAGTGAAGATTTTTTAAAAATTGCCATTTTTAAAGTACGACATTCGGGGGCTAAGAAATTTAGGGCAACATGTATGAAAACTGTTGAGGTCTAAAACTCACCTTGTTGCCCATAGTAACCAGAGTGCCCCTCTCATTTTTCCAGAGCACTATATGAAATGAAATGGGCGCTCTGATTGGTTGCTACAGGTAACTAAGTGAGCTTTAGACCTAGACAATTTTCATACATGTGGCCCTTAATAGTAATGTTTCACATTTTCAATAAAATTTGCAACTTAGATTTTTTTTAGGGACCAGTCCAGTTTTGACATGGCTTTGAGGGGCCTGTATGTTAGATACTCCCCTTTCCTTATACTTCAACTAAGAAACTATATCCCTTAAAGTATTCAAAACAGTTTTTAGGAAGTTTGTTAATCCAGTAGGTGTTTCACAGAAATTAAAGCAAATTGGAGGAGAAATTTCCAAATTTACACTTTTTTTTAGCAGATTTTCAATTTTTATCCATAATTCACTGGAACACTGTAAATGTGACTCAACATAGATTCCCCCAATACTTACTTTTTTAGAGATAACCCATATGTGGCCCTAGGACACTATTTAGCTGATTTTTGTGAGTGTCGTGTCACAGTTGCAAAGCCCTCAAAGTAGCAGAACAGGTGAAAACTTCCAGAAGTCACCCAATCTTGGATTTAACACTCCTCATGGACCTCATATAGGGATGTATTACGTATTTTGGGTAAACAGTTTTTTTTTAGCATTGGGCCATGAAAATGGGTGTGAAAAAATGCAGTTACGCAGTTGTTTTATGGGCTGCATTTTTAAAGTGTTCACCTTGCAGCATAAGTTACATGATAAGTTTACTATACTGGTTGGCAAAATAACAATTACATACATTTTATATAGGTTTTTATGTTTATTACTTTCACACAATAAAATTCCTTTATAAAAAATTGTGTTTTAATGCCTTCAAAGTCTGGTAGCAATAAATTTCCTATTTTTCTGTATATGGACCTGAAAAAGGGCTTATTTTTGTAGGCTGAGTTGCTGTTTTCATTGTTACAATTATGGGGTTCATTTGATGCTTTGGTCACTTTTTATCAAGGTTTTTGGGAGGCGGGATGAACAAAATACAAAATACAGTAATTGTGGTAGGTTTTTTTTTTTTTTTTTTTTTACAGCAGTCCCCGTGTGGTATAAATGACATGCTAGCTTTGTGCGGGTTGATTGATTACAATAGGTGGGCGAATTTTTTAAAAATTCGGTTCGGTCACTTCGACGAAAATTTAAAAACAAAAAAAAATTTTTTGGGCCCAATTACGGGGGAAATCGCGTTAAAAAAAAAAGCTATTCCGGTGAACAGAGCCTGCAGGGTGCTGTATAACGTTGTGCCCTGTTTTTTAAAATTTAGAGGGGGGTTGGTTTGGTCTTCTACAATGTTGTTTTTAGTATGACCGCGTGACTGTTGCCGCTCTTTGAATCGCTTCACTATAAAAAACCCTGGGCATTAAGAGGGAAAAACTGACCCAAAAAAAAATGAAAAAAGGAAAGTAGCCTGATAAAAATCTGCCGGAAAGCTGGAAAAAAAAAAGCTGAGAGCTCAGGTGGCAAAATTTGTGAAGAGTGTGGAGGGCGGCGAGCCACAGCACAAGAGGTCAGACAGTGGCCCCAATAAATTCTTGGGTGGCAAAAAACAGGTAGGCCCCAGAGTGGCACAATGACACGGTGGAGGTCATGCAGCAGCGCATGAGGTTTGCAGTGGCACAATGACATTCTGGAGGTGCAAAAACTGGAGAGGCCACAGAGGGCCAAAGACACAATGTGGAGGTTACGCAGAGCAAGCGCGCATGAGGGCAACAGTGGCACAATGACATTTGGAGGTGAGAAAAAAA
The DNA here is from genome assembly GCA_025379985.1 of Phyllomedusa bahiana. Lineage (NCBI taxonomy): Eukaryota > Metazoa > Chordata > Amphibia > Anura > Hylidae > Phyllomedusa > Phyllomedusa bahiana. The sequence goes on along the minus strand of JAODAL010032000.1, from coordinate 19,203 downwards.
GGAGTAGGCCCAAGTGGCACAAGGGCACAGTGTTTGGGGCAGGAGCGCGCATGAGCTCATAGGTGGCACATGACATTTGGAGGGGGCAAAAACTGGGTAGGCCACGAGTGGCACAAGACACATGGGAGGCCCGGCAGCAGCAGCATGAGGTCGTCAGTGGCACATGACATTTGGAGGTGGCAAAAAAGGAGTAGGCCACAGAGTGACACAATGACACCAGTGTGGAGTCACGGCAGGAGCAACAACAGCAGCGGCAATGGGGTCAGAGAGTCGGCACAATGCATTCTGGAGGTGGCCAAAACAGTTGTAGGCCTCAGGAGTGGCACAATGACAGAGAGTGGAGGTGATGGTGGAGAGCAGCATGGGTCAGACAGTGCACAATGACATTCTGGGAGGTGGCAAAAAACTGGAATTAGGCCACGAGTGGCCACAATGAACAGTGTGGAGGTTACGGCAGCAGCCACGCAGCAGGCATGATGGTCAGACAGTGGCACAATGACATTCTGGGGGTCCAAAAACAGGAGTAGGCCACAGAGTGGCACAATGACAGAGTGTGGAGGTCAGGGCAGCAGCAGCAAGAGTCAGGACAGTGGCACAAGACATTCTGGAGGTGGCAAAAACTGGCGTATGGCCTCAGAGTGGCACAATGACACAGCTGTGGAGCGTCAAAGCAGCAGCAGCCTGAGCTCATAGAGTGGCACACTTTACATTCTGAGGTGGGCAAAATAAATGGAGTAGGCCACAGAGTGCAAATGTCACAGTGTGGAGGTCACGGCAGCAGCAGCATGAGGTCAGACAGTTGCACGCATGACATTCTGGAGGTTGGCAAAAAAAACAGGAGTAGCCACAGAGTGGCACAATGACACAGTGTGGAGGTCACGGCGAGCAACAACAACAGCAGCAGCGCATGATGGTCCAGAGAGTGAGACAATGAACATTTTGGAGGTGGGCAAAACAGTAGTAGGCCACAGAGTGGCACAATGGACAGAGGTGGAGGTGACGGTAGCACAGCGATGGAGGTCAGACAGTGGCCAATGGACATTCTGGAGGTGGCATCAAAAACAGGGAGAGTTGGCCACAGCATGCACAATGACACAGTGTGGATGTACATGGCACCAGCAGCAGCATGAGGTCATAGAGTAGCACAATGGACAGGAGTGTGGAGGTGAATGGCAATACAAGTCCCTGGGTAAGATGGGTTGGTGGCAGAATGGACGAATTGTCAGCAGATACTGTGGGCATCAGGCGGGTGGGTGGGACGGCATAAGAATAATAGTAAAAAACAGGATGAGGCAGGTATTTTAACACCGTATCATTTCTCACAGTTTGGTGTGAGGCGTTCATGGCTGATGTAGTCTGACGGCCTAAGGCATTGGTGTGTGGAAATCCTGGTCGATCCACGCATGATTATCTTGACAAAGGTCAGTCGTTCCACATTTCCCTGGACAAGCGAGTTCTCTTGGGGGTAAACAATGGCCCCCGCGTTCTATATGAACACCGCTCTGGATTGCCACACTTACTGGCCGGGAAGGGAACAGCTTCTCCACGGCTAACTCAGCAAGCTGTGGGCCACGCATCAGTTTGGCTGCCCAGTAGTCCAGCGGATCTTCTAACGGGTGGCATGAAGAGTGCTGTCCAAGTAGGCCATAACCTGTTGGTTCAGGTTCTGGCCTTCCAGGTCCTGCTGCTGCTGATGCTGGTGACTGCCCTCCTCATAGGCGGGATGAAGGAAGATGATCATCAGTGACTCTTTACGACTTAGGTTGTGGCTGATGGAGCTGGGTACTGGCTCCTACACCCCCACCTTCCTCAGCAGCGCGGGCAGTAGTACGTCGAGCGCTGAAGAACCCCCCGGTCAGCCTGTCAGAGGAGGGCAGGGACGAGGCCGCACATAGGCAGGGCAAACTGACTACGGGAGGATTTCCCTATAGTATTTGAGTTTGTCCTCCTCTCAGCAGCTGGGAAAAATGCTCCCATTTAGGACCTGGTAGCAAGGGTCCAATAGGGTGGAGGCCAGAAGTCATCCTCCTGCCGGATGCTTGCCTATTTCGGCTGTCACTAGCCAGCAATCAGCCTGCTTCCTGCTCCTCCTCTCATGTCACCTGGGTAGAAAAATCCACTCTTTCACCAGACAATTGGCTTCTGTCCAATGTCATCCTCCACCATTTCCGTCCCCACCGGACTCATGTGGCCGGCGAAGATGAGATGTAGTTGCCACGTCTCCAGTCCCCTGCCCAGAAGATTTTCATCATCTGTTCCAGAAATGAAAGCAGTGATGGACGTTATTAATCACTTAGTCCTGGCGACTGACCAAAAACATGGCCTCTTGAATGGCGCTCAGCAAATGGGGGCAAGGGAGGTGTCAAGCATGAAGCTGCATGGCTGACATTAAGTTAACAGGGGAGTACTCCTGTCCGCCTGGTCAATCAAAAAAATCGTTAATGGCCTTTTCTGTTTACAGTCGGTCCAAATGTGCAGGCTGGAATTCCAACGGGTTGGAAACATCGCATATCAGAGTGTGTTGGGGGGAGGCCGTTCTGCTGCTGCACTCGAGGAGGGTGTTCCTGGGCTTTGTAGGAATGGATGAAGTGCATGCACAGTGTTCCTGGCCATTTCAGCAATCTTTGAATCGGGTGGAGAGTTTCTGGAAACCTTTTCACAACCAGACTTGAACACATGCGCCATGCGGGGCACAGGGACCATCCCCCTGGTGCAGGCGGACACCATGTTACTCCCATTGCTTTACCAGGTTCCCAAATTTGCAGTTGGGCGGAGAAAGCCACACATCGATTTCTTGCTGCATGACGCGGGCATTTCCCTCCCCTGTGGATTTTGTTCTCCAAGGCAAGCCAGGTTAGACACCGCTGTCCCTACACATTGTATCAGGAGAGTATTGTGGAGGCTGAATGGTGGGGGGGTGGGGGGGAGGGGAGGGGGGCGGACATTGGGCAGGGCCGCAGTTTGACAACGTGGAGGAAAAAGCGGCTTCTCATGTCCAAGGTTGGTGTGCCTGGGCAGGAAGACATTCACCAAGGGCCCCTAAAGGGGCATGTATGGGTTGGGCCCTTTGTTACGTCCAGACGTCCGCGCGCCCTGCACCTTGGAAAAAAACCCATAAGCAAAAAGGACTGGCCCCCCCTTTTTGTTTACAATTTTTGAAGTGCTGGTACTGCCTTTTTGGAAAAAAATTAGGGTTGGAACTTCCAATTGACTCGGGCAACCATTGTTTTCTGAAAGGTGCAAGTCCACCCTTTGGGAAAAGGGGGGGGACTGCAGTACCAACAACTTGGACAGGGCGGTAGGTTACCTTAGGATGGTTGACGCTTTCTGTTGTCCTTTTCAAAAACGCCCTGCTGAATGAGCTGGCGCCATTAGTAGCGAGGGGCAGGGCAAAGGACGGGATGATGCAAAGAGAAACAGCTCCCTTCTGCAGAGGTGGGGGGCCTTGACTGGCGCAATGGCATGCTGCCCTGGGCGTGCTGCTGCTGTTGCTGCGGCCGGGGAGGATGGACACCACATCTGAGCCACTTTCTCCCCAGGGCCCCCGGGATAGTGACGCTGCAGTGTTGACGCAGGGCCTGGGGACAACGTTTACTCCCTGGCCACGTTTCACTTTCTGCCCACAGCATTCTACATATACCCCCATATCAGACCCCCCCCCCACCCCCCCCCCCCCCCCCCCCCCCCCCCCCGTCCACACCCTCCCCCCCCCACACCCCCCCCAGTTATCTTAGCAAAACGTATCTCTTATAACTGCCAACGGCTCCGCCACTGAGTGACTACTACCGCTGCTGCCTCGCTTGAGCCCTGTGCCGCTATTTCATTGGACCTGCGAAAGGGTTTTTTTAACCCGTGCGCCGTTGGCTCACCGACCTCACCACCTCACACTGCTGCTACTCCTGCTGAACTCTCGGCCACACAACCCACTTGCTGGCTGCGACCATGCCTGAACGCGCAAGCTGTTGCATCTTCTCAGACCGATGATGAAGCCCTTGCTTTCACCCGGCTCCCCAAGTGCGGTCTGCTACATTCATCATCTAATTTTGGAGTTTCATCGTCACTGCCTGTCCTATCAACGGTCTGGTATGCAGAGGCTGACCCTCACAACATGGACCCTGCCATGCCACTTCCACATCTTTATTTGCCGCCTACTGCAAGAAGCCAGGGGGATATTGCCCACTTATTTATTCGCTGCAAGTAGCTGCTGAACTGCCCTTCTCAAATTGTTCATCCTCGCATATAGTGTCGCTGAAGCCCCAGACCAATATGATAGATCTCTGGATGAGGGACCTGGATGGGACAGAGGACGGGTGAGGACCGGTGAGGGGACGATGACCCGCTACCGAGGCCATGCCAATAAGGGTTGTGTTGACGATCCTTCACCGATATTGGTGGGCGTTGTCAAATGTCATCTGGGAGGAAAGTGGATGACCTAGTCAACCAATCACAGAACCCTTGGGTTCCTATCAGCAACCACGGGCCGGCTAGATGAAGAGGCATTTACTGGCCTCTCCGAGTGACCCCTGTGCGACGTCCCTTGCTGTGCTGCGGACTGGGCATGCTCAGGAATGTGTGTTGCCACTGCCTACTCGCAGTGAAAAGCCTGCCACCTCTTTGTCTGACATACTGTTTGTTCTAAAATATACAGACACTGTTTGATGAAAGATATCTGTATATGGATAAATACACACCCTGTATTTGACTCCAAATGAAACCCATAGAAGCTTGGTAACCTTGGATACTAATAGCGCTCCACAAATGGGACAGAAAAATTACTTGTATGTGCTGTTTAATAAACTCTGTGTATTTTATTTTACTGATATAAAAGACAAACAGGCTTAATAACCTTCGGATATGGAATTATGCCTACTGAATGTCTTCTTGTGGCGGTGAAAACAAAGTTTCTTTTAGCTGAGTAAAACTGCAGAAAAAATACTTAGATAACCCTGGATGTAAATTGACGCAAAAAAATTGACGCAAACCCAACAACTACCAGCTTTGTTGCGTTTTCACAATGGCGTGTATTTTACTTCTACACTACAAGAGAAAACCTTGTATTAAACCTTCGGTTGTGAATTATGCTACAGGCAAAATGTATTTTTGCGGTGAAAAAGACGGATTATTTTAGTCACCACAATTTCAGAAACAACGCTTAATTAATTAACCCGGAATTGTAAATTGCACAAAAGAATTGAGCAGCCAAAAAACTACCAGCTGTGTAGCGTGTTACAATGGCATGTATTTTACGCTCACAACAAGAGAAAAACTTGTTAATTAACCTTCACTTTTGAATTATGCTACAGCGAAAAATGTATTTTTGACGGAGAAAAGCACGGTTTATATTAGTACCATAACAAGCAGAACAAATGCTTAATTAACCCGCTGGATGTATATATTGCGCAAAGAATGAGCAGCCAAAAAAACTACCAGCTTGTAGCGTGTTACAATGGCGTGTATTTTACGCTACACAAACAAGACGTAAAACTTGTAATTAACTCTTCTCTTGTGAATTTTTAACAGGAAAAATGTCTTTTTTGCGGTGAAAAACGAATTTTATTTTAGTCCAACAACTACAGCAAGAAACAACGCTTTAATAAACCCCTGGATGTAAATTGCGCAAAAGAAATTGGAGCAGCCAAAATAGCTTTGTAGCATTTTACAATGCGTGTAGTTTACGGTACAGCAGGAGAAACAATTTTAATTAACCTTCGGTTATGAATCATGTTGAGCGATGACGTTGGCTATCGACATCGGGCGATAGTCGATAGTCGGCCACATCGATAAGGTTTTTTCGATAGTGATAGTTCAATTCATCTCGATGACATTAAAAAGTCTATGAGAGAGCAACAACACCTCATTCTTACACCCAAACAAGGGCTGGAGAAGCTGGAATTAACAGCACAAACAGTGAAATAGATACCTGGCTACAATCTTAGCACACAACACTTTAGGCTATAAAAGCCACAGAAAAAAAGTCACACTCCATTCCACTTTCCCTGTCTTGTCACACTGCAAATAATGACCTTAAACCTGCATCACCAAAAATAAAAAGTGCCAGAAGGCAGTATTATTTGAACCATCATTTTGTACTTGAACTGGACATTGAATATCCCTGTCCCTGGAACGCAGCATGACCCTAAAAAACGTAATGACCCACAGATTTAAAAAGTGCCGGAAGAAACGTAGTCTTTGAACCACCTTTATAGTTGAACTGGACATTGACAAACCCTGCACTGGGCCGCAGCATGACCCTTAAAACTGTCTGACCCACAGAATAAAAAAAGTGCGGAAAAGGAGTCTTTCAACTCACATTTCTAGTTGACCGAGACATTGACTATACCTGTCCTGGACCGCAGTATGACCATTAAAACCTGTCTGACCCTAGTTTAAAAAGTGCCGGGAAAAAGGAGTCTTTCAACCACCATTTTAGTTTCACTGGACATATACTGTCCCTGTCTGGGCCACAGTATGACGATTTAACGTCTGACCCCAGATTAAAAAGTGTCGAAACAGGAGTCTTTCAACCAATTTTAGTTGAACTGGACATTTGACAAACGCTGTCCTGGACGCAGAATACCCTTAAACCTGTCTGACCCACAGATTAAAAAGTGCCGGCAAAAAGGAGTCTTTCAACCACCATTTTAGCTTCACTGGACATTGGGACTAGGAACTTTCCTGGACTGCAGGTATGACCATTAAACCTGTCTTACCCCAGGACTAAAATGTGCGGAAAAAGACGTCTTTCAAACCCACCATTTTAGGTTCACCTGACACTTGACTAAATCCTGCCTGTACCGCAGTATGACCATTAAACCTGTCTGACCCCCAGATTAAAGAGTGCCCGGAAAAAGGAGTATTTCAACACACCATTTTAGTTGAACTGGACATTGACTAGAACTTTTCTGTGCCACAGCATGAAAAACAAGGCCGGAGCTTACAGTGGGCTGACGGTGAGAGCCCAGGCTGGCGTCCGTCATCTATTAAACGCGGTTTAAAATGCCTAATGGTCGCAGCAACGAAACACGGTGCTTACTGAAGCAGGAGTGCGGAACGGAAAAGTGTGAGGATCTCCAGCCTTCCTCAGTACACAGTCAAGAAGCTGGGTAGCAGTTGCCCCTCGTATGAGTGCGGACAATTGAGCTTAACTTGGAAATATGTGGTTAACGCTCCTGTTACACACACGGTGCACTTTTTCTTGGCACTCTTTTTATCTTTTTACTCAACGTGCTGGAGGAAATGATCTCTGTACTTTGTTCTATGTACCGTGCTACAATAAAAACCTTTTCCATGTCCTCTGAATAACCTACCAATCTGGTCAAGTTTTCCTGTAACTCCCTTGTACAAGTCAGAGAAATTTTTTTAAACAGCTATTTAGTACATGGCAAGTTTTTTAGTTAGTTTAACTCTAGAAAAACACATTTTTTAAATAGGGATGGAATCCCACCATGTCTTTGTTTCTCTTTTTTTTAATTATATTTAAAGAAGGTTGTCTCATACAGAGGATTGATAGCTGTGTTAAAGATCGTGCAAAAACAAGATTTGTGCATATGTTGTCCATTAAACAGTGTCCTTTACCTATTCTGTTTCTGACAGGCACCATCCTTCTTGAAGCACTTGCAATTGTGAAGAACCAAATGTCTGTTAGAAACAACATTTTTTATAATAGGACCTGGTAAGTATAGCGGCATGTACAGCAAAAATTGCCCCAAAAATTCAACAACATGACCCATGAGCACTTTGGACAGTTGTGAAGAACAAATGTCTGTTTAGAACACAACTTTTTTTTATAAATAGGACCTGTAGTATTGCTACATATCACGGCAAAATTCCTCCAAAAATTCCAAAGCATGACTTGAGCCACTTTGACAATTTGTGAAAGAAACATATGTCTGTTAGAAACCAAAATTATTTTTATAATAAGAACCTTATTGTATAGCTGCATGTCACAGCAAAAATGCCCCCAAAAATTCAAAACATGACCATGAGCCACTTTTACAATGTGAAGAACAAATGTCTATTAGAAAAAACATTTTTTAGAATAGGGACTGTAGTAATTGCTGCATTTCAAAGGCAGCATGACCCAAAAAAATCATTAAATATGACTTCTCAGCCACTGTTAAAAAATGTGAGGACCAACATGGACCCAAAACCTTTGACATTGCGAAAAATTCTAAAGATGAAGTGAGTAAATGGTATATGGTTTTGTCATGAAACCTGGTGTCTTTACAGTCTCCTCCAGCATAAACCAGCAAAAATGAAACTGTTGGGAAATGAGAATAAAATTGCAGTAAGAATGTCATTTTAAAAATAAGTTTTTCAAGAGGACCATTTCTGTGTTGGGAGAGTGAATGTGATAGTAGACCAGCAACCTAATCGGTGACTCGGCAATCGCGCCGGCCACCAAATCATCCGAGATCCATGCCCTGATTCATCTTGATGAAAGTCAAACGATCCAAACATTTCTGTGGAAAGCCGGATGCGTTGTCTGTTAATGGACTCCTCCGGCTGTGCTCGAAGGTCCGCCTAGATAAGACGTGGCTGCTGGGCAGGACAACACCTCGTATGGCGTGGCCTGCCAGCTCGGGGCCATTCGTCCATTTTGGATACCCAGAAGTCTATTGGGTCCGGAAAACACATACAAAAACATCGGTGTTAGACGCAGATAGTCGTTGACACCAAGATTCTTAAAGCTCGGTCTCTGGGTGTTGTATGTGTGCCCTGGCATTGCATGCGTTGGTGAGGTGGTACAATAAAGATTGCCAGAGGTCACCCATTAGGAACTTCTGCACCTTGCCTGCTGCTGCTGTCTGCCGCTACGGCTACTTGGCGCTCTAATGCTGTCACGTCACTGCGTTTGTTCCACCGTGACATTTGTAAGAACGTGAAGCAGACCGCAACGAGTCTCCAGTTGATCAATCAGCAAGGTCTCCATTTCCTGCCATTTTACTTCTCTATTTGAGGTCGGTGGTAGGAAAGTGGCTGAGTTTTGTTTTGTACCCGGGATCCAGGAGGGTGGCCACCCAGTAACTGTGGTTCATTTGATGGCCTTATGCGAGGTTCATGTTGAGAAAATAGAGCATCAAGCACTCAATGTGAGAGTTTGGAAGCCTTGATTTCCAAGCCTCTGAGCGAGGGGCACTCAGCAAACTGTTCTTCCTCATCTTCCTGCTCCGACTCTAAAATTCGCGCCAACCTCTTTCCAAGGCAGGGACGTCCGGTAACATCAGGATGTCTAGGAATACCTCCTCCTCCTTCTACGACCTGCCTCCGGCAGGAGCTTCAACAAAGCCTGACTTGCCTTTGATGATGCACCCTGAGAGCCTGATGCCGCCACCTTGCATTAGCTCTGGACCCGAACCACTGCCTAATGAGACCATGAAGTTGTGAAACTGTTCGGGGCCTTGTGGATTCTGACGGAGAAGAAAGGCTTCCGTGTCTGCCATTCTGGTCGTATCTCCTCCGTTCGCTGGCGGGGACCTCGTTGTTTCAGAGTGTTCCAACGAGCGTTCCAGAACTAAGATCACACCAATGCTCTTCTGACAAGGGGCATTGTCCGCACTGACCATTTTGGTGGCTTCTTCAAAAACTGGCAAGGATGGTGCAGTGAGCTCTTTTCACCTGCCCTTCCCACTATCAGTGGCTCAACACCCGAGGTCCGACCGCTGCTTGTCAGGCCTGTGTCACTTTCGTACTGGTTAATGGCATTGCGCTGCTGCCCACAATTCGGCTGGAGCATGTGGAGCGGTGGAATTCCGCGTGTTGCCACGTCACACAACTGAGACGGTTGACGGGTGAGGCCGAGCTGACCGCTGCAACGCGCGCCAGGCGCGAACGACAGCAGGGTGCGAACGGCGGAAGTGCGAACTCAGACCTCGAGCTTTCTTAGCAGGCAGTCCAGACCTGGGTAGCCTTTAGAAATTTCTGGACGAACCAGGTTCATGGACATGTGACAGGCAAGGGACTGTGCTCCAGCCTACGATCTTAAGGGCGGCCAGCGATTTCGCCAGTTATCGCATTCCACCTTGCGTGACACAAGGTTCTTGTCACCCAGCCCGGCGCTCGGTCTCATTGCGGAGAGCCGTCCACAGGTCCTGACCTGTGTGGGGACAGTCTCCAAGACAGATTAATTTTCAAAACGGCACGTGTCTCTGGGCTCGTGATGCCAACAGAGGAGCTTGGGGGAATGAGCCCTGCTCCATCCCTGCGGTTTTAGAAGAGCGTGCGCCTGAGAGCCTGAGAGCCAATCACCCCCAGAGACATCCACCCAGAGCTTACCCAGTGAGCTGTCACAGAGATATAGCGGCCTTGGCCGTGCTTATAGTCACATGATGTCAGTGGTCAGATGGACTTTTCCGGCCACAGATGCAGACAACGCGCTTGGAAATTTTAGATGACACGGTGGCTGGCCAGGAGGGACGCTTTTATGGCAAAGAAATGCGCTGCTCGGCATCTTGGTATGGGGGGAGGAAGGGCCATGAGCGTGCGGAACCATCTGTGTCCACGAAGGAAAGGCAACATTTCCAAGGACAAAAACTGCAATGCCGACATTCAGGCTTTTGGCTTTTGGATGGTTTGCGGGTGAAAGTAGTTTTTTATGCTCCCAAACCTGGAAGACAGAAGGCTGGCTGCTAGGGACTGGCCCGTGTACGGCGTGCAGGTCGTCAAAACTGGGGAAGGAGAAGGGGTAGGGATGGGTCTCCGGTGGTGCTGGTGCGTACTTGGGCGATGGTGGCAGGCCTGAAGCGGAGGTGATCCCCTGATCATGACTTGAGAGCATGGGCAGCCTAGGATCGCTTGTTGGTGGCGGAGGAGGAGGAGGTTGGAGAAAAAGGGTGTGACAGTGTTGATAGGCCCGGCGTCGGTCTGGCCTTTTTGGCCCAAGTGTTCCCTCCATTTCAATCTGCATTGCTGCATGTGACTAGACATGTGGTGGTGGTTAACCACTTAGGTTCTGGCGTCTATCTATGGAGTTTACGGCAATAAGGCGGCATATGACATCGACTGGGTGTGTATTAGAGGTTCGCTCAAAGAAGGCCAGGCTTGAGGGTCCTGGAACTTCTTTGACGGCAGATAAGCGAGGAGGGGGTTTGCGTGGACCGTGGCCTGGCGGAATCATATCGCGGCTTCTGCGACCGCCTCTCCCTTTTTGTGGCGGGACCCGTATTTGACACTACCCATCGTCTTCCTCCTGTCCTCTGATGAAGCTTCGCAAGCAATTTTCTGCGGAAAAGACCACGATTGGATCCGCCATGTCTTCATCATCATCATCATCATACACAGGTGACCTTGGTCGTCCTGACTTTCTGCATCCAGAAGCTGCGGGCTACAAGCAAGAGGCCTGCAAGGCGTTGCGAACGCCCGGGATTTTTGCCGATTGGACCGGTTCCTTCTCCTCCTCTGATGGCATCAGTAACTGGCGCGCCAGTGCAAGACTATCATCCTCTTGATCTTTTAATCAGGCTTCTGACCCCAACCGCATTTGTCATCTAAAAGGTCTTCAGACAATGCGATTATCAACAGTGGTGGGCTTTTTACACGGAGTTGACATTTGGGCTGCTTCATGTTGGACGGATGCTGATGAGGCCTGATGACGACTTTTGTGGCCGTGACTGGGAGGACGAGGAAGTAAGTCTGCTGGATGCAGGTTGCATTAACCACTGAAGGACAGATTGGCGACGCTGTTCGTTACTGAGATTCACAGGGCCCTGACCCAGCGATGACAGGCCTGACGGTCTGCAAACTGACGTTCTGCTGGCATGCGTGTTGTTCGCCAGACTGGAAGGCAGCACCTTCTCTGTACCTCTACTTCATGTGCTACCCCCCTCTTTGGCTCGCTTACCACCTGCATTTCGGCTCCATGTTCAGAAATATAAAAAATTCGAAGGTATGGAATTTTTTGGAAAGTCTCTTATTTAAAAGTCGGCAAATCACTGCTATTTCAATAATCCCTCCTAATCAAAACAAAATTGCTGTATCAATTTAACTGCAAGGTTCTCTATCAACAAATCGAGACTGAGCAAAAGTGCAAAAAACACGTATCTGTTGTGTTTTGTATATTACACGGTATTTTTTGCACCTTTAAATTCACCTGTGGTGACTATAAAAATTGCTGTTTCAGATGTACGTGCATGCTAGCGTCAATGAACAAAGCTGTAGTGCGCCAATGTTCAAAAAAAACGTTTCTTTTATGTTTTCGTATAATACACGGTATTTTTTGCACTTTCAATTCACCCTGTGGTGACTATGAAATTGCCTGTTTTCAGATTTACGTGCAAGCTTGCGTAATGAACAAATCGGTAGTGCGCCAAAGTCAAAAACACGTTATCATGAAATGATTCGGATAATAAAAGGTATTTTTTGGCTGCCTATCAAATTCACCAGTGGTTACTACACAATTGCTTTGGGATTCAAATTTAACGGCTAGGTGCTAATTCAAACAATTCAGGACTGGACAAAAGTCAAAAAACACGTATCTGTTATTGTATTTAGATTATAATAGGTATTTTTTGGCACCTATCAATTCACCTGTGGTGACAAAAATATTGCACTATTCCCACATTTAAGTGCATGGATGCCTCGTTGAAAACAACAACTGTAGTGTGCCAAAGTAAAAAAACCGTATCTGTAATGTATTCGGATAATAAAAGGTATTTTTTGGACACTATTCAATTCACCAGTGGTAAAAAAAACCTTACACAAATAGACCTGGAATTTCAAATTTAACTGCAAGGTGGCTCTATCAACACATCTAGACTGGGCAAAAGTGCAAAAAACAAGTATCTGTATTGGTATAACGGATAATAAAAGGTATTTTTAGGCACCTATCAATTCACTGTGGTTGGACTAACAAAATTGCAGTATTCACATTTAAGGAAAGGTGCTCAATTTACAAAGCTGTAGTGCGCCATAGTTAAAAAACACGTATCTGTAATGTTTTCAGATAATCAAAGGTATTTTTTGGCACCTATCTTCAACTGTGGTGACTAAAAAATTGATTATTCACCATTTAAGTGCAAGGTGCCTCAATAACAAAGCTGTAGTGCACACAGGTGAAAAAACACGTATCTGTAATGTATTCGGATAATAAAAGGTATTTTTTGGCACATATCAAATCACCAGTGGTATCTTACACAATTGTGGATTCAATTTAACTGAAAGGAGGCTCTATCAACAAATCAGGACTGGGAAAAGTTGCAAAAAAAACGTATCTGTAATGTATTCGGACTAATAAAAAAGGTATTTTTGGCACTATCAATCACACCTTTGGTTGGTGACTACAAAAATTGCTGTATTCACATTTATGCAAAGTAGATCTATCAACAAAGCTGGCCTCACGCCAAAAGTGAAAAAAAAACACGTATCTGAATGTTTCGGTAACAAAAGGTATTTTTTGGGCCACTATCAATTACAACCTGTGGTGACTAAAAAAAAATCTTGCAGTATTCACTATTTTAGTGAAAGGTGCCTAATTAACAAAGCTGTAGTGCGGCCAAAGTCAAAAAACAGTATCTGAAATTTATTCGGCATATTACAAGGTATTTTTTGACACTATCAACTGTGCGACTTGCTGGATTCTAATTTAAGTCACAAGGTGGATATATCAACAAAAGTGGAATGGCAAAAATTCAAAATCAACACCTATCTGAAATGTATACTGATAATAAAGTGGAGTTTGTGCACCTAACAAGAGACCTCGAGTTACTTAGATAAGATGTGTTTACTATAAGTTCAGGCTGTCCAATATCCAGGAAATTATTTCTATAGAAACTGTTAATAATAAAGCTATTGCAATGTCTACACTACCAGTCTTGGGTGAACTTTGTTCCAGTATTCTTTATAAGAGATTGTCTGTGTTCGCCCGCGGGGGCCCCCCCTCTGCTACCCCACAGTGAATATACCAGCGGTGATACTCCTTTAAAATTCTCTACCTAACTATATAAAATCCTTCCAATCTCTAATCTAACTAAATTGTAAGGACACTGCTACATAGTAGAGGTTTCTCTGTGAAGAAATATAATAATTTACGCTGAGCTGTTAGGACACAAGCAGAGCGCACGTCCTTCTTGCTCATGAGAGCTGAGAGGACATGCAGATGCTGAACAGTGAAACGGCTGTTCTATGTAATACGAGGTCATTGATTTGTTTCCAGCCAATCGCAACATAACATCCACAGTACATGACGTTGCACACACATCCTCCCCCTGCTCTATCTGTAAGCTGATTTGCTTGGCCGCCATAAATTACAGGAAGCGCCGAAAATGCGCGCATCTTATAGATGATGCATAAGATTTTAACCTAAAATTATTCGCATGATCTAAAAAATCTGATCACCGCATAAAAAAAACTGTGAGATTTTTCAAACTTTGTTCGATATTAATCGCCTCAACTCTAGTTATGAATTATGCTACAGGCAAAATGTTCTTTTTTGCAGTTGAAAAAGACGGTTTCTTTTAGTCACTCACAACAGCAGAACAACGCTTAATTAACCCCTGGATGTAAATTGCGCAAAAGAAAGAAACTACACAAGAATTCAAAATAGCATTTAGAAAGTTTATTAACCCATTAGGCGTTTCATAGGAATTAAAGCAAATTGGAGGTGAAATTTAAAAATTTCACTTTTTTTGCAGATTTTTAATTTTTACCCATTATTCACAAGAACACGGCAGATGTGATCAGAAAATGAAACTTAATATTGATTCCACTTGATATTAGCCGTTTTTCAGAGATATCCCATAAGTGGCCCTAGTGCATATTTGGCTCAACCAACAAGCCCCAGAATAGGAAGAGCACCTACCTGACTATGGGGCCTCATTTTCATGTACGATTTTATTTAGGGCACCAATTTCAGGTTTGCGGACACCCTAAGGCGCTAAAACTTAATAAAATCACTTAAACCCCATATTGGAAATTACACCCGTTAAGGAATATATCCAGGGGTGTAGTGAGTATATCAACCCCACAGGTGTTTTACAAATTATTTTAGCATTAGGCTGTGAAAATGAAATTTTTTTTTTCAACAATCTGCAATTTGTAGTGAAAATGGTTTAAATTTTTACAAGGAGATCCTGGAAAAAACGCACCCTAATTTTGTTACACAATTTCTTCCAAGTTCGGCAATAACCTACATGAGGTTGTAAACTGCTGTTTGGGTGCATGGCAGGGCATATAAGGAAGGGAGTGTAATTTGGCATTTGGAACGCAGATTTTGGTGGGGCCATGTCGCATTTGCAAGCCTCCAAAGTACAAAACAAGTTAAACCTTCCAGAAGTCTCCCCATTTTGGATTCAGCACCCCTCAGGGATCTCATCTAGGGGTGTACTATGCATTTTGGATGCACAGGTGTTCCACAGTGTTTTTTAGCATTGGGCCGTGAAAATGGGGGGAGGGAGGGGAATGCAGTTTCGTCATTGTTTTTTTGGTCTTCATTTTTTTGATCAGTCTTAAATCCGTTTTTTGGCAGGCAGGGTGAAGAAAATACTGCAAAGTAGTGTTTTTATTTTTATTTTTAACAGCGCACCATGCAGTATCCATGACAAGTTAGTTTTATTCTGTTGGCCGATACAATTACGGTGATAACCAATTTATATAGTTTTTTTTTATGTTGAAGCACTTTAAAAAAAAAAAAAAGTGCCCAATGTCAGAGTTAAGCCACTGGAAGGCAGTGAAGAAGTATTACAAAGCTATAAAGAAAAAATAAATTACATAAAAAAAAAGATAAAGACAGGAAAGCTAGAGACAGAAAGGCATATTGCTAAAAAGAGTAAAACTAACCCCAAAATCTTTTAACTATATAAATAGTTATTAGATTAAAAGGTTGGCCGTTTGAAAAGTAGTGGTGGAGGTGTGTTGTAGAGAGTGATGAGGAAAAAGCAAATCTATAAAACATTTTTTTTCTACACCTTATTTATCAGATGACTTTGAAATTATTTACTAGATGTTTTAAACCCTGCATGTGCAAATATTACTTTAAGGTGCTTAAAAGTGGCTCTGCTCATGTCCCGTAGAAGTAAAAGGTGGGTCCTGAAAGTTATTTTTCTGGGCCCAAGGAACTTCAGTTGTAACACTGGAAGAGACAGTTTCAAAGTACAGTGCTAAAAGCGCCTTAAAAAACTGTTTATTGGGACAATCTTCCTAGCTTCTAATGTCCTCCAATCTCTAGATTTGCTTAACTTTTTGCCTAAAACTTGATTTGACCATCTGTAACTAAAATAGAGAGTACTAAGTGCTAAGATGGGACATGCCAAGGTTATCTTTGAAGATCACTGACGACTAATGTGACAACATACTTTCTTGTGTATTGAAACCTTTTAGTTACTGTAATATACAGAGCTTTTGAAATGTAAAAAGTTCCTCATAAAAAATTAGGAATTTAGTGTCAACTGGCCAAATATTATAGTCAAATATAACCCTAGGCAATAACACTGTGCTTGGGGATACATACATTTAAAGAATGAGAACTCAATGAGTTTTACTATGAATTATTCTGCTTTATGTTTCATATTTTGTGAACAGCCTCGAAGAGGTCAGATCATTACAGATCATATCTTAAAATGTAAATGAGAAAGATGTTCTTTGATAATGAATCTGCTTCTTTACAACTCCATGAAAAACCTGTACTTCGGGCTCTATCTACAGCCTTGAATCCGATATGTAAATGAAAGCAATTGTAAAAATCCATATTGGAAAGAGTTATGCATTTTCCTATAAAAGATTCATTAATGCCTCCAACTTTCGAATTCATGACTATTGGCATAAAATGGATATTGTCACAAAACATTTCTCACAGTGATATGTTTAGTTACATAAATTAAATGACAATTCCTCTTTTTATTTTTTTTTTCAGAGATCTTAAATTGATGTATGACAAAAAGAAAAAATTTATCGGGTATATTTGTCACTTTTTAAATTTTTCCAAAACTAGAAAATTTTTGTAAAAAGCCAAATTTTTTGCAACCAATTTTTTTAAACGCTGTAAGACCACAAAAACCAAAGCCCCCCCGTTTTGGGCCATATTAAATTTTTGGCTTTTAAAAACCCCCAAATTTTTCCTGTGCCTTCTTTTTTTGTTAAAAAGCGTTTGATTTATGAAAACCGTTAAAAAGCGGGTCTTTAAATTAGGCCTTCTAGTGAAAGGATGCCCTTTTCCGGGTTAAATCAAATACTATTTTGGAAAGATTTTTAAAACCTTTTTCCAAAGTGATGCAACTGAAATTCCCAAATTGTGAAGTTTTTAAACTATGGTTTGTAGGGTTTTCCTTCCCAAACCCCTCCCAAGCCCCCCCCAAAAAGGGGCGCCTTTACAAAGTCCCTCTTCCCACTCTGTAATGCACTTAAAAACTGCTGAAAGGGGAAAGGAAATTTCGTAATGCGAACTGGGGCTAATTTGCCCGGACAAAAAATTAGGGCCAAAATTCATAAAGGGGCCCCCCTTTTTTTAGGGGAAAGGAAAAAAGGGAAAAAAAAAAACAAAAATTCCTTGCTAAAATTGGTATTTTTTTTTTGGGTTTACCTTTTTGGGGAAACAAAAATTTTTTGGGAAAAAACTTTTTTTTTTCCCTTTTTTTTGGGAAAAGGGAAAGGGCCAAAAAAAATTTTTAAAATTTTTATTTTCTTCTTTGGTGTTCGTGTAGGGGGAAAAAATTTTTTTAAAGGGTTTTTAATAGAAGGGATGTTAAAAAAAGTGGCAATAAAAATTTTATTTTTTTATTTAAAAAATTTTGGCAAAAGTGAAAGTGATTTCAACTTTTAATAAAATTTTTTTTTTTTACTTTTTTTTACTTTAATATTTAAAACCCCCTTTAAAGAAACTCCCCCAAATTGGGGGCAGAATGCCTTCCCCCTTCCCCTTGGGGGTTTTAACCCCTTAAATCCCAACCGACTTCCCTCGAAATCGCTCCCCTCCAAATCCCCCAGGGGGGCCCCGGGGGAGCGCTTTTTAAATTTTAAAAGGGAGGGCACCCCATTTTCCCCAAAAAATTTTGGGGGGAAAAAGATTTCGTGTTCTTTAAGTCTAAAAAATATTGATTGCCCTTTTAAACCCTTTTTTTATGCTACTCCGGTACTTTTCTGACCAAAAAAATTTTCACTGTAACAAAAACCCCTGGGAAAGTTGTTGAGGACTGGTGTTTGAAAACCTGTGGCAAGGGAACAATTTGGGTTTGCAATCTTGCTTTAGCCAAATTTTCTTTTTAAAAAAAAAAATTTCCATAAAAAAGGGCCCCGGAAATTAAAAGGGGGGGTAAAACTTTACCCAAAAAAATTAGTTCTAAACTTTGTAGGAAAAGGCAAATAAAGTTTAAATATCCCAAAAGGGAATTTTCTTTTTTAAATTTGTAAAATCCTTTTCAGATTTTGGGAGTTTTTCTTGTCTCCTGTTTTTTCCCAAACAAGTTTCCCTTGCCCCCTGCCCCCCTTTCCCCTGTTTTAGCATTGGGTTTGGCGAAAAAAAAACCGCCATTTTGGGTAAACCCAAAACCCTCTGCATATACAATGAATTGGGTTTGTAAAAAGATCGCGCCCCCTAGTGGGGAAGTGCCCGGGGGGGACTCAAAAAATTAAAAGGAAAAAAAAAAAAGCTTAAAGTGTAAAAAAAAAATTAAAAGTTCAAATCACCCCTTTTTTTTTGGGGCCTTTTTTAAACAAATAAAAAAAAAAAAAAAATTTAAAAAAAAAACTCATATTTGGATAAACGGGCTAGTGTTGAGCGATTGCTTTGGTATGAAAATTCGATCGATAGGGGAAAGCCCGGCCGCTATCGAAAGGTTTTTCGAAAAGTGAGCTATAAAATTTTGGAGCGATGCCCATTAAAGCCTAGGGGGAAGCAACAACACCTTCATTTTACACCCCAAAACAAAGGCGGGAAAGAAGCTAAAAATTAACATCCACAACATCAAATGGATACTTGGGCTACATCTTGGGAAAAACATTTGAGGTTATAAAAGTCCCCAGAAAAAATTTTCCACAAAACCAAATTTACTACCCTTTGTTTTTGTACCAAAAACCCCTTCCCTTTAATAACCCAAAACCCAAAAATTAAAAAAGTCCCCAAAAGGCAGAAAGTTTTAAACCAATCATTTTACGTAAAATGGAACTTGAAAAACCCTCCCCTGTAACCCCAAGAAAAGACCCCCCAAAACCTGCTTTAACCCCCCACTTTCTTTTAAAAAAAAAGTGCCGCAAAAAGGATTTTTTAAAACCACCATT
>JAODAL010031999.1:0-47626 GCA_025379985.1 Phyllomedusa bahiana | reverse complement strand
GCCTCTGCACTACCATTTAAAACATTCTGATAGCAATGTCTCTCTAATAGGGTTAGCTAGGAATAGCTGATATGCCAATCACTGCTGTAGAATCACCTACCGCCTGAAATGGGAGTCTGAAACAATGGCTGTTAACAGTAGGGTCTGTGAAAAAGCATGGTCAGAAAAATTATGTACACCTTTGAATACATTTTTATAATTGTCTTATTATACTTTTTCTCTTTGCCTGAACAGTCATATTCATTTAGATTATTTCACTAGTGGAAACCATCAGGGTTACTCTCAGTCATCTTTTGTTGTTGGAATCTCAATAACCTATTTTCTTGTCCTATTTGTTTTTCCTCCCCGCCTTTCCAGAGCCAAAACTTTTTCATTTTGTTATGTACATAAACATTTGAGAGTTTTTATTTTGCGGGGCAAAATTTACTTTCTATCTGTGTCATTCACTATACCATAAAGTATACTGGGAAATGCTAAAAAAAATTATAAGTGGGGCAAAAAGTGAAAAAAACACGTACTTGCGGGTTTTTGCTTTTACATTGTTCATTCTTTGGTGTAAATTACGTGTTACCTGCATGCTTCAGGGTAAAATGGATCTGGCAATACCAAATGTGTATGGTTTTCATTGTTTTGGTACCTTAAAAAAAATTCCAAACATTTTCTATTTTTCAAATTTTTGCCACAGCGACGAATAGCTTTTTTGTACTTCTATCTATAGACTTGAGTAAGTGAGCCGTCTTTTCTCAAGACTAAATAACTTCACTTCTTCTAACCTCCTCATAACTAAGATGCTCCATTCCCCTTATACGTTTGGTTGCTTGTCTTTGCACTCTCACTAGCTCCATTACACCTTTTCTATAAACTGCAATCCAGACCTGAGCAGCATATTCCAAATGGCTGCACAAATGCTTTATACAGTGGTAAAATTGCATCCTTGTCTCACAAGTCCATGCATCTACCTTGCTTGCCTAAGAGGCAGCTGATTGACACTGCATGCTGTTCTGTAGGCTATGATATACAAGAATGTCCAGATCTCTCTCAAGAATCAATTCTCCCAGTTTTTCTCTCCTTAGAACATATGATGCCTGCAGATGTTTCGTACCCAGATGCAGAACCTTACATTTATCCACATTGAATCTCATTTCCAAAGTGGATGCCAAAACACTAATTTCTGCTTGCAATTTATGAACATCTTACATAGATTGTACTACACTACATAGCTTGCTGTAATCTGCAAAAAAGAAACAGTGCTATTAATTCTCTCCACTATATCATTAATAAATACGTTGACTAAAAGAGGACCTTATACTGAGCACTGGAGCACACCACTCATAACTGGGGACCACTCAGAGTAGGAGTCATTTACCACCACTCTCTGTGTACAATCCAATAGCCAGTTTTTAATCCAATGATACACTGTTATTTCTAACCCAATGGATTTTAATTTACCCAATAAATGCTTATGAGGGATAATTTCAAATGCCTTTGCAAAGTCTAAAAACACTATATCCACAGCTGCCCCGCTATCCAAACTTCTACTCACATCTTCATACAAATAGATTAGGTTGGTCTGACAATGTCTGTCCTTAGTAAAACCATGCTGGCAATCACTTATAATATTATATTTAGCCAGATATTCCTGCATGTAGTCCCTTATAAGCTCCTCAAACAGTTTTCCCACAATAGATGTTAAACTTACTGGTCTGTAATTACCCGGGAAAGACTTGAAGCCTTTTGTGAAGAGGGAAAAATTACTTTTCCCTTGCACCGGTCCCCGGGCATACACAGTCACCGACAAACTCTAAATAAACATTACACCCATAACCCAAATGAGCTCTTTTAAGGACACTTGTGTGTAAGAAATCTGGGCCTGAATGTTCTCATTCAGTTTTTTATAATTTTTTCTTGGACCATTTTTTCCCCACTCAGCCCAAATTTAATTTTCTCAGATGATGTATTAACAAATACTTGCACAACCTACTTCCCCCCAAATGGGCCCGTCCCCCTCAACTCTGCACTGCACCTATTAAATATGGCACACCTTTCATTCACACTGGGCCCCCCCACAACCCGTTACTTTCCCCATGTTAGTATAAAAAAAAATGAAGACGGGTATTTTGTGCTTTTTCCCTTTTTCCCGATGGCCGTCACGGGTGTGCCTGCCGGGCCCCCATGGGCAGGGGCAGGCCCCACCCGCTCTTCGGCCCGTTTTCTCCCCCCTTGGGGGGCAGCGCCGCAACCCCGGGGCCCCGGGCTGCGGGACGCTCGCACCCCTGTTCACTTATCTCACCCGGTCCTGCTGTACTTCGGGGGGCGTTTGTCAATTTAAAGGCCCGCGGTCAGTGTTTGGGTTTTACCGGGGGGGCTGACCCCAAATTTTAAATCCTGCCCCTTCCTTTTCCCTTGCCCAAAACAAAAAAGTGCCCCTTTGCCTAGAGAGGAAGCGTTCCATGTGTCTTGTTGCCATTACCGTGTACCGTACCTTTCTGCCTCCGTCCCTTGACCACGAACCTTTGCCGCCTGTCCTAACTTTCTGCCTGTCCCCGACTACGAGCCTGCCTCCCGATTCTGTACCACGCCGTACCTCGGCAGCCACCGCAAGCAAGTCACGTCAGGGGAACGACCTGGTAGCAATCCGCCGCAGCAAGTCCAACCCGCTTTGCGGCGGGCTCTGGTGAAAACCGGACCTACTTAGACTCCGCTCCCTGGCATGGCTACTACCATCGCTTTCGGTGGTCCAGAGGATCCACTACCACTGACCGTTACAGTTCGATTCAGCCATGAATCCCGCCAAGGTGCCTCTACCGAGCGTTTCTGACCTCACCACCATCATGTCCCAACAGTCAAAACAGATCGGGCAGCAAGCATAACAGCTGAATCAACTGTCTTCGATGATGCAGGAGCTCCTTGCCACTCAGCAGCAGCAGCCGGCTGTCGTGGCTCCACCTGTGGCAGCCACTCCGGGGATGTACGCTGGTCCTAAACTCCAGTTGTCCATGCCGACGAAGTTTTATCGGGATCCTAGGGCCTGCAGGGGCTTCATCACCCAGTGCTCCCTCCATGTGGAGCCTATGGCTGGTCAGTTCCCGTCTGAAATGTCCAAGGTGGCCTTTGTGGTCAGTCTTGTCTCCGGAAAAGCCCTGGCTTGGGCGACAACACTCTGGGACCGAGGCGATCCGGTCACAACTGATCTTGCGACATTTATGCAGAAGTTCCGCAGCGTCTTCGAAGAGCCTGACCGCGCTTTGCCTGCCGAGACCGCCTGCTTGAACTTACAGCAAGGAATCTCCTCCATAGGAGACTACACCGTGCAATTCCGCACATTGCTCCTGAAAGAGAGTTTGCAGCACAGCCAAACAGCAGTTGGGGAAAGGTTTAAAGCTGAGTATTTTGAGCGAGTGAACAAGTCTGCGTGTGTGTTTGCCTTAAAGTGTGTTTCTTTTAAGTGTTGGAGACTTGAGATTGAGAGACTTTAGATTTGGAGAGTTTAGAGGGGACAGTATTGTATCGCTTATTATTATAATTGTATTCATATATCTTTTTGGTAACATCCCCATGAGTTCCATGTTTGACAATGCTGTCCAGTGCACAACCTGTGCAATGTATGCCATCTTGAGCAACAGATTCGAGGATGGCATACTGGCTGTGCAAGATGTGTGCAACACTGCACATTTAGAAGCCAGAGATCCTGGATCTAATGAGCAAAGGTGGCGTCACTGGATCCATGCCAACTTGGAAGTGAGTTTGCCGCTAACGGCGACTCACTCGCAGGTATAGATGCTGTGGGGAGGGTGGTTAGCATGAGGTGGCTGGAACTGAGGCAGCTAGACGGGAAACAGTCAGAAAGAAGGGTAGAGGGAAGAGTGTAGGAAGGTAGTCCTGATTTGGTAACACAACAAATTTGCAGATTGGCAGTGAGGGGGATTTCAGCTCAGAAATAGCGTTGCTACAGCAAGACACTACCCCTGTCTGCTCCAGTGAAGATGGGTAATAGGAGTGCAAGTCATGTAGACAGCGTGCTAGTAGTTGGGGGCTCCATAAAATTAGGGGCACACGACAGGGAATCTGCCACAAGACCGGGAGTCGTCGAAACAGTATGTTGTTTACCCTGGGGGAACCGAGTTTCGACATATCGCGGATCGGGTTACAGAAGCTGGGGGGTGGGGCTGGTGAGAATCCAGCTGTCATGGTCACATTGGCACAATGACATCGTTAGAGGTTTTAGGTGGAGTGAGGTCCTTAAAAATTGATTTCAGGCACTTAGGCCAAAGTCAAGGGCAAGGACCTCCCAGAGTAATATTTTCAGAAATATTACCTGTTCCACGAGTCACACCAGAGAGGCAGAGGGATATTAGAGAGGTGAATAAGTGGCTCAAAAATTGGTGTTGGTGGAAAGAGGGATTTGGCTTCTTTAGGAGAACTGGGCTGACTTCTGTCTTGGCTACAGGCTCTATGCTAGGGATGGTCTGCACCTAATGGGGATGGGTTGCAGCTGCATTGGGGGACAAAATGGCCAGGGGAAGTTGGTAGGATATTTAAACTAGAGAGCTGGGGGGGGTGGGTAACTACAAAGATAGCATGCAAGATAGTGAGATAGAGAGCTGGGAATTAGTAATAAATCTGGGGGTGGAGTGGAGGGAGGGGGTTGTTAGGCAATAGTTAAAAATATCAGGGAGAAAGGAATAAAAAACTGAAAAATCTCTAATTGGCATGCTGACCATGCCAGGAGTCTGACCAACCAAAATAAATGAACTAGATATACTAATAGCTGAAGAAGAATATGACATAGTGGGGATACAGAGATGCTGGAGAGAGGAAGCTACTAGCTGGGCGGTTAAACTTACAGGAATTACAGGTCATTTAGAACAGGATCGTTAAGACCGAAAGGGGGAGGTGTCGTCTTATGTAAAAATCCTGTCTGAAGCAACACTGCGGGAAGATATAGGTACAGGTAATGAACAAGTGGACTCATTATGGTTAAATATAACATGGGGGTCACAATAACAATATAATACTAATAGGGGCTCTGTATAGGCCCCAAGTATAACTGAACCCATAGAAGGATGTACTCCTCAGGCAAATTGATGAGGCGGGCTAATCAGAATGGTTTAAGGTTAATTATTATGGGCCGACTTGTAACTATCCCAGACTCAATTGGAATCTGTAACCTGTAGTTCTCACAAAGGAAAACAGGTTTTGTCAATAACTAATGATAATTACCTTTGCCAAATGAGTGCAAGAAAGCAGACTAGAGAAAGGCCCTTCTAGATTTTATATTGACTAATAGGACATTGACAGAGTAACAAAAGGTTAAGGTTGAGGGGCACCTGGAATTAGTGACCCAAATATAATAAATTTCCGTTTATCCTTAATTAGAGTTTTTTGCAAGGGAGCCACAAAAAACTGAATTTTCGGAAGGCTAATTTTATTCTGCATAGGGGACGGCCCTATACCGTATCTGGACTGGGACAAATGTGTTTAAATTATGGCAGAAACTATTAATAATGGATATTTTTAAAAAACATCCTAGAGCTACCACTGTGAGAGGTACATACCTTATGGTAATAAAAAAATTAGAAACAGGAAAAACCCAATGTGGATCAACAGGGATGTAAAAGAGGCAAAAAAAAAACAAAAAGAAAGCGTTTCACCTACTAAAACAGGAGGGAGTTGAAGAGGCACTAAGATATAGGGAAAAAAATAAAGTGTGTAAAATAAAGATAAAGAAAGCAAAGCTGGAGACAGAAAGACGTATCGCCATAGAAAGAAAAAATAACCCCAAAATATTTTTTAACTATATAAATAGTAAAAAGATTAAAACAGAAAATGTGGGCCCTTTTAAAAAAAATGGGGGAGAGACAGTAGAGGGCGATGAGAAAAAAGCAAACCTATTAAACATTTTTTTCTCCACTGT
The DNA here is from genome assembly GCA_025379985.1 of Phyllomedusa bahiana. Taxonomy (NCBI): domain Eukaryota; kingdom Metazoa; phylum Chordata; class Amphibia; order Anura; family Hylidae; genus Phyllomedusa; species Phyllomedusa bahiana. The sequence continues at coordinate 41,712 of JAODAL010031999.1, read as the reverse complement.
ATTTAACGAGGAGGATGAGCTTCCTGTTGAACAGAGGGATGAGGTAAACTGCACCTTAAAAGTTTCTTGTCTTACCCAAGAAGAAGTGCAGCTCCGTCTTAAGAAGATTAAAATAGACAAATCCCCAGGTCCAGATGGCATACACCCACGTTTCCTAAGGGAGTTAAGTGATGTCATAGATAGGCCCCTATTCTTAATATTCATGGACTGTCTAATAACGGGGTATGTCCCAAAGGATTGGTGCATAGCAAATTTTGGTGCCAATATTCAAAAAGGGGTCAAAAAGTGATCCGGGAAACTATTAAGGCCCGGAAAGTTTGCCCCTCTGTTGTAGGTAAAAATGTTTAAAGGGTTTTCTCAGAGATGCTATCCTGGAGTATCTCACTGAAAATAAATGTATAACGCCGTTCCAGCATGGGTTTATGAAGGATCGGTCCTGTCAGACTAATCTCATCAGCTTCTATGAGGAAGTCAGTGCAAGTCAGTGCTAGACTGGATCGGGGTGAGGCACTGGATGTCATATTTAGATTTTTCTAAAGCATTTGATATGGTGCCACATAAAAGGTTGGTAAGTAAAATGAGAATGCTTGGACTGGGAGAAAATGTGTGCAAGTGGGTAAGCAATGGCTCACTGATAGAAAAAAAGGTTAGTAATTAACGGTACTACTTGATGGATTGCTGTTATAGTGGGGGTTACCACAAGGGCCCGTTTTGGGCTCTTATCCTCTTCAACATTTTCATTAACGATCTTACACATGGATTGCACAGTAGAATATCGATCTTGCAGACGATAAAAAGGGCTCTGTAAAGTAATAAACACAATAGAGGTTAATGTGTTTTTCAAAAGGGATCTGGATGGGTTGGAGGCCTGGGCGGGGAAATGGCGGATGGGGTTTAACACAGATAAATGCAAGGTTATGCCATGGGGAAAAAAAATCCTTTACATGACTAATGTTAAATGGAAAAGGCTGGGTAAAAGTGACATGTAAAAGGACTTGGGAATCCTGGTGGACAGTAAAATTTAAATTTGTAGCAGCCGTGTCAGACAGCAGCTGCCAAGGCAAAATAGGATCATGGGGTTGCATTAGAAGGGGCTTTAGAGGCACATGATGAGAACATTATTCTCCATTATACAAGTCACTGGTTAGACCACACATGGGAATATTGTGTACATTTTGGCACCGTGCACAGGAAAGACATTGTAGAGCTTGAACAGGTACAAAGGCGGGCAACAAAAATAATAAAAGGATGGGGGGACTACAGTACCAAGAAAGATTAGCAAGGTTAGGGTTATGTAGTTTAGAGAAAAGACGGCTTCGGGGGGACATACTAAATATGTATAAATACAACAAAGGTCAATATAGAGATCTCTCCCAAGATTTTTTATACCCAGGACTGTATCTAGAACAGGGGGCATCCTCTACGTCTTGAGGAACGAAAGTTTCTACAAAACATAGAAAGGGATTCTTTACTGTAAGAGCAGTGAGATGTGGAACTCTCTGCCAGAGGAACTTGTCATGGTGAATTCACTAACAGAGTTCAAAAAAGGGTTTGGATGCATTTCTGGAGCATAATAATATAAAAAGTTTAGTGTCTAGGTTTTCGGAGAGGGTCATTGATCCAGGGATTTTTCTGATTGCCAGATTGGAGTCGGAAAGGAATTTTTCCCTAAAATGAGGACAATTGGCTTCTACCTCATTGTTTTTTTTTGCCTTCCTCTGGATCAATACCTTAGCACAACAGACTGAACTGGATGGACGTCTCGTCTTTTTTCGGCCTTACAAACTATGAAACTATGAAACTATGAAGTACCACTTTGTGTAGATAAAGGGTTTCATAAAAGTATACAACTCCAAGTCCGTATAACACGTTTCAATAAATAATCGCCATTTCTTTAAATATTTTTCAGTATGTGTCTCCTTTGTTCTGATCATATCTAATTTCTCTAGGTGAGCATAGGCAGGGACAGTGGGCTGGGTACAGTCAGGGCCCACTGCACCTCCTCTGACGTGACAGACGCGCTCAGAGATTCCACCCTTCTAATATCCTTGATTCTTTTTACTACATCACACATTGGCGGGGAGGGGGGGGTACGACACTTCCAGAACAGGGAGATCAGACACCAAGCAGCGGTAAGGATGCGAAGGTCAGTTTTCAACGTCTGTTTCTTGAATGAGGTTGTAGTCAAGTTAAGTAAAAAGAACAAATCTCATACTTCTTCCTACCCATTATCTGCTATATATGCAGGATTGCGGGACCCTTTCCCAGATAAGCCATCCACCCCACTGTTCAGTAGGTAGGAATTTGTGTTTCCGGGAATCAGGCCCGGACTGCCCATAGGGCCACTGGGGTCCGGGCCGCCGGGCCAGCTCGGAGCGCCTGCCAAGGGGGCCGGTGTTCCCCCCCCCCCGGCGCACGCACAGGGGCCGCAATGGTCACATATGCGACTGGACCCCTGTGCCAAGGGGCTGACAGGGGTCACTGTCAGTGGTCACTGACGCAGCCATCATGGCCGCCGCCTGCACCGCGCGGTGCAGGCAGCAGCCGAGGCTGAGCAACTGGGATCTATTGGTCCCGTCTGTTCAGCTCCCCGGAGGCCGCGGGGCAGGTGCGCGATGTGATGATGTCATCGCGCGGCTGCTCCGCGGCCCCCACTCAGGTGAGAGCGGCCGCTCCGGACGGACTTGGAGAAGAGGAGGGAAAGACATCAGGTGAGTAAGATCTTTATTTTTTTTTTTTTAAACTACTTACTGCCCCTGCCTGGCTCTATACCCCCTGGCCCTGCCTGGATCTATACACACTGGCCCTGCCTGGCTATATACCCCCTGGCCCTGCCTGGATATATACAGAGTGGCCCTGCCTGGCTATATACACAATGGCCCCGCCTGGCTATATTTCACCTGGCCCTGCCCCGGCTATTAAACCTGGCCCCGCCTGGCTATATACCCCTATCCCTGCCTGGTATATACCCCTGGCCCTGCTGGCTATAGCTACCCCTGCCTGGCTATAGACTGCCCCTGCCTGGCTATGATGCCCCTGCCTACCTATATGATGCCTACCTATATACTGCCCCTGCCTGCCTACTTACTGGCCCTGACTGCTAATTACTGCCCCTGGCTCTACCTGGCTGATTACTGGGGACAGCTATATACCCCCTGGCCCTGCCTGGCTATATACACACTGGCCCTGCCTGGCTATATACACCCTGGCCCTGCCTGGCTATATACACCCTGGCCCTGCCTGGCTATATACCCCTATCCCTGCCTGGCTATATACCCCCTGGCCCTGCCTGGCTATAGACTACCCCTGGCCCTGCCTGGCTATAGACTGCCCCTACCTGGCTATAGACTGCCCCTGCCTACCTATATGATGCCTACCTATATACTGCCCCTGCCTGCCTACTTACTGGCCCTGACTGCTAATTACTGCCCCTGGCTCTACCTGGCTGATTACTGGGGACAGCCCCCGCTAACCTGGCTAGTTACTGGGGAACAGCCCTTGCTACCTGGGCTTTGTTACAGGGGTAGGCCCCGGGCTACCTACCAAATTAATGGAGGAAGGCCCTTTTTACATAACTAATGGGAGTATACCTATTTACATGCCACTTATCTGAAAATTTTTTTAAATTTAATTTTTATGGTCTAACATACGCTGTTTGGGGAATTGATAGGAAAGTGCTGGAAGAGGGGAGGAGCCTAAGATGTATTTGTGGTAAATTCTACAGGGACGAGTAGTGACCACTAGAAGAGGAACTGCATGCTTTTACTGGACAGAGAAAGAAATGGAAAGGAACGACTCATCAGGAAAGACATCATGGAGGTTTGGGCCAGAAGAAGAAAAGGAGAAGAAGAGGACATCTCCCATCAGAGATGACGTCTCCTGTGAGTCCCTGCTGTTAGGGGTAATTTTACTTCTGTGTTGAATCAGTGCTGTATTCATGTGATGGTGACCTGACTACTGGGGATGTGATTGGTGGAGTTGTAGGATATGTTGGTGCTTATGTAGTGTCAGTGTGGGCTTGTCCTTGATTGTAAAGCAAGTGCACACCTGACTCTGATGAGGGGTTTCTGTGCACCACTGTTTCTTTCTTGCTTGTGTGTAGGGAGCTCTCACACAGAGCGGTTTTGGTGCATTTTTTGATGCGTTTTTTTGTGCAGAAATGTACAGCATTAACTACTCGGCCTTTCTGCACAAAAACACACCAAAAACCCATAAATGCACCATAAACACTCCGTGTGAATAGCTTTATAGTGTAGTTTATTTTGGAAAGTGGCGAGGTGCGAGAACAAGGGGCATTTTTTAAGCGGATATTGTATGTGGGCTGGTGGGGGCTTTGTGCCAGGGCTGATTTTTATTCCCAGTCCGGCCCTGCCGGGAATTAATATCAATCAAATTATTATTATTTTTTTTTTTTCTGGGTTTTATGATTCAAAACACTTTATTTGAAAAATATGAAATAAAATACACATGCAAAACACAAAACGAGAAAGTCTCCATAAAAAAGTGCACATACACAGAAACATAGTATACAAACACAATTGTAAAAAGCATAAAATCAAAACCTTAAGTCCAAACAAAAATTAGATAATCAATACGAATGGCAAAGGGAAAAAAAAAAAAAATATCGATTTAATCAGAAAAAGTAGGAAAATGAAAAGCAAAAACAATTCGCCATACATCTGTGACGGTGCCCACAACTGAACCCCATCATAAATAATAAGTTTCAAATATTTTAAAAAAGAGGGAAAGGGAAACATACCAAAGAAAAGGGAAAGAAAGAGGGGGAAAAGGAATTTGGGGGTACAATTATTCAAGGGGTGCAAAATCCGGGTACCAAACACAGGGTCCCCAAAGGCGCTAGAGAAAAGCAGCATACCAAATGGCACTACCTCTAGGCCCATTAAACCGGGAAATGCCTACCAGATAGGAAGAGAGCCAGCCCCATTTTCAGCCATTTTGTATTGTCTGTCAAGGTCGCCAAGATTCCTCCATATGCAAATTTTATTACCCCCGACATCCATCCGCATGGGGGGGGGTCAGGGATCTCCAGTGTCGGGGGATGCCCCGTTTTGGGGCCCTAAGCAGAGGGCGCAACAATGAGCATTTGAAAGGGGGGACAGGGGCATATGGACATAAAAAGGGAAGATTTCCCGGGGTTCCTCGGGAAACTCAGACCAGTTACTCTCCTACTAAGCCATGACACCGTCCAGAACCCTTGAAACCCCCGGGCGCCCACCAACATGCAGCAAGCCCCCACTTCCTCTCCAATCTCCAGCAAAGACCGGGAAATGGGGGGAACCATTGTTGAATAAAAAAGGGGAAACCCTAAAACCCCCGAAAAAAATTTTGAAGCTCGTTTCTTGTGCTTAGGGGCTTTGACTGCTCAGTGAAAGGGGAAAAGCCCCGGGCCAGATCTTCGAAAAGAATTTGCCCAGTTTTTTTTCCCAAACTTTACAAAAAAAAAAAAGGGAGGTCCTCGAAGGATAGCAGATGCGTTTTGTAAATAATAAAATAGTGTCCTGGGGGGCTTTTTAAAAAATAGCTGCTAAAAGGAGGGAAAAGGGGTCGGTGAAACCCAACGTCCTTATGGGGAAAAAAAAATTGGGAATTTGGGGAAAAATTTGGAAAAAAGAAAGGGGACCCAATTTCCGCGGGGAGAAAGGGAAAGGTAAAATTGGGGCCAAGTACCAGATTAAAAATCGCAAGGGGTTCTTTTTAGCCCCCCCAAAAAAAAGGGGTACTGCTGGCCGGGGGGAAAGGGTTTATCAGAAATTGGAAGAAAAGGTCCAGATCAAACTATGGGTTGTAAGAGAGCCTTATTCAAATTGTTTTTAAGGGTTTATACTAGGAAGAAGAGGGGTATTTTTTCCCCTAAAAACAGCCCAACCCGGGGAGCATGCCAAAGACGGGGGGCTACGTACCTCCCATTGGGCCCCACCGTTTGAGCCCCCCGGCACACCAATCAAGATTCTAAAATATCCCGCTTTATAGTATTTTTTAAAATTGGAGACCCAAACCCCCCGCATCCTTATGTTAGTTAAGACACAACCACCCGGGCGCCAAGGGGCCAAAAAAGGCCCGTAAAGAGGCTTAAAACCTCTGAAAAAAGGAGTTAGGAGTGTACTGGGATGGCTGAATAGTAAAAAGGGGCGGATGGTCATCTTAAATATTTACTCTGCCAAACCAAAGAACTCCCTTTTTTCCCCACCCCCCGGGTCAGAGGAAATCTTCCGAAGTAGCAGCTCAAAATTAAGCTGAAAGTTTAAAAGGTCCCTAGGATCTTAAAAACTAAATAACGAGGCCCCCTTGGGCCCGGGCAAACGGATAGGAGGATTAAACAATCTGGATCGCAATCGGAAGTTTTGTTTCCCAAGCTTCGGATTTTAGAAATTTTTAACCTTGAAGTTTGACCAAAAGCCGAATCGTCCAGCTCGACATCGTGCCGCTTTTAAGTCAAAAGGGCCCGTTATAAAACCAAAAGAGTCGGCAAAGGCTGAAAACTTATATTCTTTCCCCCCGACGCCACCCCCTGAGCCCTTTAGAACAAAGGGGCCATAGTTTTTTCATCACCAAACATACAATAAAGGGGAGGGGGCATCCCACGATACCATTGAAAATACAAAAGGGGTCAGATAAAAACCGCAAATTTTAATTTTGAGCGAGGGGGACATAAAGGCCAAAACCCCTAGCACAAAAAGGGTCCCCCCCCAGACCCAAAGAAAAAGCAAAGAAAGACCAAAAATTCTGTCAACCTTTTTCGGCATCCAGGACAGGACCACAATGGACCGACGCAGAGAAAATGCACAATACCCCCAGGCCCTTTAGGGTATTGTGCGGGCCTCCCCCCCCCGGGACGAACCCCCTACCCGGTCCCCCATTGGGGTAGTAAGGGATTAAATCTGTTTCTAATAACTTAGCATACTTTTTAAATCGACGTTCAATAAAAAATTTGGGCGATAACTACCGCAAGAGGAGGGGGTCCTTTCCGGTTTGGGGAAAACCGCCAGGGGCAATGAAATTTGAGGAAAAAAAGGATTCCCCGTGAAATGGAGTTAAAAGGGCCAAAAAACGGGGAGAGAAAAACCTGAAAGACCTTATAGAACTACTCGTAAAACCCATCCGGCCCCCGGCTTTTCCCCCCTAAAGTTTTATAACGCAAAATTTTCCTGCAAAGTAAAGGGGCTTCAATTCAGAAAAAAAACGGATTCCGAAAGATGGGTGGGGGTGTCTTGGAATGGATAATCCTGGGACGGGGGCAGGTTTGAAGATTATAAAGCTCTATAAAAAAAATTGGAAGCATTTTAATTTCGGGGGTCGTATGCCCATATGGCCTCTCTGTTTAATGATGGGAAGGGGATTGGAATCTTTGAGGGAGAGCACGTGCCAACCCCAATTTTATTCCATACCGTAAAACTACTACGGCCCATTTGCGGGAACGCCGCCGGAAATTTCAAGGAACGTTTGACCTCCAATTCGCTACAAAAGATCAGCACCAGGCCCACGGAGATAAGCTTTTTATAGCATTCTCAAGATTCTCCCCCCCTCTGCAAGCCCCCCTTAAAAATTTTGGACCCTGTCCCTCTTTAATCTCGTCCGTGCTTAAAATGTACCCCGGGCACACCTTAAGGTTCCCACTGTCATTCGGGAAGAGTATCAAGAATGATCAAATTTGGGAAAATATTCATGGCTTTTCTAAGACCCACACCACAGATCCAAAAGTAAGACTCATTAAATCGCCAAGAATAGCACGGTTTCGAGAAAAAGGGACCCAAAAATTTACGTAAAAACCGGGGAATATTACCCAAAATTTTATTGCCCACCCTGGGGGACAACCAGGAAAGGGAGCTGTGGGGATCATATAATCAAACCCACATAGGAATTATTGGGGGGAGTAAAGGGAAACTTTATCTCCCGGGGGGTTTTGCAAACGCCGCATCCAAATTGAAACAATTTAAAATCTTCCTAATCCCTTTTAATAGGGGATATAAAGGGCTGATTTTCCCCGTGGAATTTCCGAGTTGGGTCAAAAATAAGATTGAAATCCCCACCTAGCACAACCTACCCCTTTACCATGGCGAAACACATCTGTCAAACTTTAAAAAGACCCAATGTCCCCGGTTGGGGGCGTTACTTAACCAAAGTGAACGCAAAGGGCCCCCAATCAAGACGAAAAAAATATATATGGGCCAAGGGTCCACTTGACATCTAGAATGGTGTGCTAAACCTAGTATAGCAAGGCCACTCCCCCCGGGTTGGACCGTGTTGTTGGCACAAAACCTTTGGAATAAAATTTGTTACCAAAACAGGGCAAGACCTTCTTTAAAATGGGTCTCTTGGAAAAAAACAATTTGGGGGTTTCGTTTTTGGGGAAAAGATATAACACCCGGGGCTCTTTTTTCAGGGGGGTTAACCCCTTAGCATTTAATGTACTAGTCAGGGGGGGGAATTCGAAATATATTATCCCACTACCCTAGGGGGGGGGGAGGGGGAGGGAATGGGGGAAAAAGTAGGGGACCTAAAGCAGGGGAAAGACGACCGCTGCAGGGACTAAACACGGACTACAGAAAGTCAGTAGGCCCAGGGTTGCAAGAAACTCCCACGGGGGCCAAAAAAACCCATGGGGAATAAGGAGGGAAAAAAATCAGGGGCAGATTCCCCCTCCGGGGGTCCCCCCCCTCTAAAAAAAAAAACAAGTGAGAAAAAAAAAAAAGAAATGGCTGGGAGGGGAAAATTCTCGTGAAAGAGAGGGGGGAGGAAAAATAAAGAAAAACATACAAACATAATAATAATCCAGGACCCAGCTTAATAAATAACCACAAAAGATTTTTTTGGGGGCCAATATACCAGAGACATAGAACAGTAAGCTTTTAAAAATTTAAAATTAGATTTCCCCGGGGGGGGATTGGTGAGCTAGAGAAAAACAAAAATCCCCCAGGTGGGCGCGCCCCAGCCTGGGTTTAAATATAAAGAACTTGCCAACTTTTTCTGGAAGGCCCCAAAATACTTATTTACGGGAATGGAAACATTAGGAAAACAAACTTCAGCTTTTCCGCAAATGAACGCACAAGGAAAATTTAAGTTCCCGATCCTTTCCCCTAACAGAAAAAAACAGAAAAAGGCATACCCCGCCATAGAGGGGCACCACACTGGGGAGGGGCCCACAGAAGGCCAATAAGTAGTCTGGAAATTTAAAAAACAATTTAGTGAGGGGGAAAAAAAAACAGAAAGAAACGCAATCCCATCAAGTCACAGATAATATTTCGAAATTCCGAATACTCCTTCAAACAGAAAAAAAGAGAAAGGGGGGATATTCACCAATGGGGATACCCCCCTCAGGGAAGTCACACAGAAGGGCCCCTAGGGTTTGGAATTCAAAATGCACTCTCCTAACAGAGAACAAAAAAAAACGTTTGAAAAAGGCGTCTCCATGTGGGGGGTTAGCACCATTGTGGGGAAACAGGGGAAAAAGCATGGAAATGCCGGGGTTCCCAAAAACCCGTTCCTCATAAAGGGAATTTTAAAAACCCCCAAGGTGACCCCCTCCTGGATCAGGCAGGGGGCGAAATGAAATATAGATACACGGGCCCCTGCTTCCTCGGAGCTGCTCCAAGGAGGCCGTTATCCAGCAGGAGGATCATTGAAGGGAGGCCAGGGGGTAGATAATCTGGTATTCAGTTCCCGTAAAGGATAGAATCACCGGGGCGGATTTTACAATGTTTTTTCGCCATACCGGAATCAAGCGAAGGGGGAAAACCCCAAAGGGAAAAATGTTCCCTTCCCTGATATTCCAAAAGGTTTTAAGGGTCCCTTTAGCCAAAGTGTCCCAGAAAAATCTTGCAGCAATAACAGAGTCCCCCCCCTTTTAACCATCACTTCTTTGCGTGCTTTTTTCAGGATGTCCTTTTTCAATTGGGAAAAAAAGAAACCCGCAATACACCCGGGGGCCTTGGGTCCAAAGTAGGGGGCGCAATCCGGTGGCCCCCGTCCATTTCTATTAGGGATTAGGAGGTCACCCCAAAAGATCGTTAAAAAAGGGGGTGACACAGGGGGAAAAACTCCCGCGGGGGCCCCGATTTAGGAAGCCCTTGATCCGGAGTTATTACGCCCACTTCTATTTTCTAAAAGCCCATTGCTGTTTAAGGGCAAAGATTACTAGCCTGTTTGGGCCTATTACTTGTAGCCTTTAAAGGAGGGTGCGATTCCTGAGCTTGATCCAATGAGGTAACTTTGGAGGGGAGAGCTGACAACTCCCCAAAAGGCAATTCCTTTTACATCAGCCAAATTTGCGCCTGAGTCATATCAGACTTGGATAAAGTATTGGGGAAGTTTGGCGTAGATCAGCAAGGGGGGGGGCCCTTATATCACTGAACGTTTCTGGGGTAGGTGAAGAAATTTGACTGCGGAAGGCCCCCCCATGACGATGGTCGGCCTTACGGAAAATAGTCCAAAAAGAGGGGGGTTTTTAGGGGGACCTCATGGTACTTGTGGGGAAAATGGGAGGGGGGGTCTTTATACCATCCCCAAAATCCGTGGACCAATGAGGACGGTTTTTTCGTGGCACTAATGGGACATGCCATGTGCTTATGGCGAACCGGGGGCCCAAGATGTAGTGGGCGGTGAGGGGCGCTATGGGGTTAGAGGGGACGTTTTTCCATAGTGGAGGTGGGGGGTCCCCCGTACCCGCCCCGTGGGGCACAGAGGTCTAATCGGGGGGCTTTGAGCGAAGGGACCTGGGGGGCCCAAATAGGGGCCCACTGGGGTAGAAAAAGAAAGGGCCGAAGTCCGTTGGGGGCAAATCCCCGACCCCCCCAAAAGATCCCCCATTCAGGGGACAGCAAGTTCTTCAGATTTTGTGGGTGACAGGGACTCCCTTTAGAGGAGCAGGGGAGGGCACTCCTCAGTAAAGTCAATGAGGGGGTATTTCCCAACCCATCCCCCTTTCCTTGTTCAGGAGAGGAGCTGAAGGGGGCCCGCATCATCGCCCCCTGGGCCCGGCCCGGCCTTAGCATGAGGGGGGCCCACAAGCTGGGGTCCGGGGCAGGAGGACAGCCAAGTCCGGGTGCAAAAGGGGGGCGCCCGGCGGGGCCTGCGTAAGGAAGCAGGAAGGGAGGTTGCAGGCTGCCGGCGCCATCTTCAGATGAGCCGCCGAGAGGGGCCACTTCCATGCTGCTCGGATTTCTCCCAGAGGGCAGCGGAACGCCGTGCCGGGGATCCGCCGACGTGAGCAGGTCGCTCGGTAAGTCCGGAGCAGGGCAGCGATGTTGTGGCCGTAGCGTGTCACGCTGCCGGTCCGGGCAGGAAGGACTGCCGCCATCTTCCTCATGGCCCTCCGCAGTCTCCGGCCGGCAGGATTTCAGCGGAGCCGGGGTGAAGTAAGCTCCAATGTCCCCTTGGGGCGAGGAGGGGTGCGGAGGAGGCTTGAAGCCTTTCTTTTTTGAGGCTTTCCCCATTATAAAAGCAAGTTGCCAGCCGAAATTATAGAGGATTCCACGGAGCCCTAGTGGAGTGCGTCTTCACAGCTCCATAGTCAGGCCACGCCCCTCATCAATCAAATTATGATAGAGGATTGGGCCAAGATACAAAAATTTGTCATAAGTGAACATTGGAGGGATACTTATTTTCGTTTAGCTCATAGCGCAATTTTTGGTTTTAATATACCCTGTCACCCGTCTTGCCCCGATCGTATCACAGCTTGCCCGAAGTGTAATCTTTCAAATTCTGATTTGACTCATGGAATTTTGAGCTGCCCATACTCTAAGTCCTTTTGGGAAGGGATGGTGGAATTTATTCATTCAAAATTTAAGATTAAACTCTCCACACAGCCACAGGAACTCCTCTTCCATGGTCTTCCAGCTGAAGCTACTGACCTACCTATAATCCACATATTTTTACTAGCAGCCAAAAGAGGACTACTAAATAAGTGGCTTTCAATTGGTGACTTGGTGTTGGGCTCCCTCGAGGAAGTGGCGCCATTCCTCGAGGGCCCACTTAATCGCCAGCAATTCCCGGTTCCCCACTTTGATCCGAATAAGGTTGTAAGCCCCTCTCAAGTCCAGTTTGGAAAACCACTTGGCTCCCTGTATCTGATTAAACAGATCGGGAATCAAAAGTAAGGGGTATTGGTTTTTTACCATTACCTTATTGAGTTCCCGGTGGTCAATGCATGGACGGAAACTACCATCTTTCTTCTTCACAAAAAAGAACCCCGCACCCATAGGGGACACCGAAGGCCGGATATGACCCTTCTGTAGACTCTCAGCAATATACTGCTTCATTGCGAGTCTCTCCAGACCAGACAGATTGTATATCCTGCCTTTAGGATATCTCACCCTGGCAATAGTTCAATGGCACAATCATAGGGCCTATGCGGGGGTAACTGCCCAGACTGTGACTTGGAAAACACCACAGCTAAGTCGCGAATAAAGGCAGGAATCTGCTCTATTTCCATATTACCAAGAATGACCGGAAGACATTTATTAATACACTGCTTACCCCACCTGACTAGTTCTCCAGAATTCCAGTCAATCACTGGATTGTGTTTTTGAAGCCAGGGCAGCCCTAACACCACATCAGCAGGTAAGCCCCCCATGATAAACAGGGTACACCTCTCTGTATGCATAGATCCCACCAGCATCTCAAGCTCAGGAGTCTAATATTGGATCCTGCCCTTGAGCAGCGGGGTAGAATCGATCGCCACTACCTGCACCGAATCTGATAAAGACCTCCAGGGAAAGCCCAAATACTTAACAAATGCTGCGTCCACAAAATTAGAGACTGACCCCGAATCCACAAAGGCCATCAAAGAACCAGACATGGAAAGATATGAAATCTTAACTGGAAGCAACAATTTCTTTGACACCATAGGAAATACCTGTTCACCTAGGTGACCTTCCCACGAGTCACCTAGGCGCTGGAGTTTTCCGGCTGGGCCTTCCTCTTGGGACACTCACGGATGAGGTGACCCTCACCGCCGCAGTAGTAACAGAGTCCCTGAATGCGGCGAGATGTCCTGCGGTCCCTGGTGCTGCCAGCAGATGAGGCCCCAACCTGCATAGGCTCCTTCAAGGGCATCTCCGCTTCAGCTGGTTCGAGAGCAGTGGTGGAACGGAGCAGCGGAGTGAAGCGGGGCAACGGGGTAAGCAACTTCTCCTTGACGTCTCTCCCTAAACTGTCTGTCCAGCCGTACCGCTAGCGCCATAGCCTCATCCAGCGTGCCAGGGGTTGGGTAAGGTCCTTTACATGGTCGGCTAGTCCCAACCTAAACTGACACTGAAGGGCTGGGTCATTCCATCCTGATGGAACACACCAACGCCGGAAATCTGAACAATACTCCTCTACTGTCCTCTTGCCCTGTCTCAACGAGGTGAGCTGAATCTCGGCCACGGCCTCTCTATCCGGGTCGTCAAAAAGCAATCCCAGGGAGTCAAAGAACCGGTCCACAGAAGAATACTCGGGGATAGTCAGGGGATAAGGAGAACGCCCACTCCTGGGGGGCTCCTTGGAGAAGGGATATGATAATTCCCACCCTCTGTTCTTCATTACCTGATGTAAGTGGTCGGAGCCGAAAAAACAACCGGCATCCTTCCTTGGACGTTTGAAACGCTCTCCTGTCCCCCGAAAACTTATCGGGTAACTGGATAGGAGGTTCCTCAACAGAGGGAAGGGATGCCAGAGGAGTCTGGGCCTGAGGGGCACCCTGGGAGGTCTCCTGCTGCTGGACTCTCAGTGCGAGATCCTGGACCAACTGGGTGAGCCCCTGCATTTGCTCTACCAATGCCGTCATGGGGTTCATGGTGCTGGGAGAGCAGTAACTGTCTGGCCTGTCAAACTGTCACGTCAAAGGAGGTGCAGTGGGCCCTGACTGTACCCAGCCCACTGTCCCTGCCTACTTGGCGTGCTGCCCTAGATGGCAGACCCCAACAGGACGACAGTCCCTATGCTACTAAGTGCAGGGCCGTCAGGGAAAACCAAGTGTCAAACAGTCCGAGTCGGCAACGGTGAGGTAACGGATAAGCCAAGAAACGTGAGGCAAATGAATGGTCAGAAACAAGCCGGAGTCCAAACACGGTAAGGAGCGCAGTACAGAATCAGAAGCAACAAGTGAAGTCAAGAAGCGGGCCGAGGTCAGAAGCACAGGAAAACAACAGCAAAACAGTATAACAGGGAAATCGCCAGGGAACAACTTTGACAGGCAAAGCCTAGAGGAACTGAGGAGGTTTAAAAGGTCTGCCCGGACACCGCCCCCGCAGCTGATTGGTGCGGTATCCGGGCCCTCCGATTGTTCCTGAGAGCTGTCACTCCTGGCTCAGGAGCAGCAACTCTCCCCGGGTGTGGTCCGAGGCCAGACTTAACCTCTGCAGGTCGCTGCATTAGACGGGTGGAAGGCTGCCCGGACGGACGTATCCTGACAGCGTCCTTGTACAATACCTTAGATCTATTTGATAGTGTTTGGTATCAGTGGGATACATATTTGATTGTCAGAGGCCTATGAGTTGTAGACTCACTTTTCGTCTTATTACTGTTTTTTGTGCTGAACAGATATAACAGGGTGCTCTATCCCCCCACGACTCCTGCTGTGTCTTAAGTGCGAGTCTCGTCTTTAATGAAAAAATGCAGTTTATTTGTTTATTTTTGTGATAAGATGTTATACACAGTTTATATACTTTGCTGCAAAAGAAATGTTCTATGACTTATACCACAGTTGTTTATATCAGCTAATTTTATTGTACGGTATACTTAACTTCCATAAAAATACAGTTAAAAAAAATTCAACATGTAGACTTTTCGAAATATATTGCTCTTTTGATTTTACTTTACTCGGTGCACACAGGTTTCTATGGTTTCCTGACCATAACTCTGCTATTTGATTAGAGCTGGGAGTGATGTCACCATGGTCAGGAGAGCTCACTCTAGAGCAGGCTCATTGTCTTTTGTTTACAGATAAGCAATTGTTTTCACTCCTCAGAGCACTTGTAACCTAAGTTTACTGAAGATAACATCTCCTGCACTTGTCAGAGTCAGGGCTCAGCTAGTTATGGAGAAGCTTAATATGCTAATCACTGTCATAGAACCACCCAAAGCTTGACAGAGGCAAAGTGTAAGAAAATCTGGCTGTGAAATCTGTATGCATTCAGAACACATAAAATGTATCTTATCTCATAAGTAAAATATATTGACCAATACATTTAGAAAAAGTCTTCATTTAACTGTCCAGTCATGTTGAGAGCTAATCTTTTGAGTGAGAAAACTCCTTTAGTGAACAGCTCAATTTTTCAGTTTTTGCAATCACCGATTCCAGTGGGGCAGAGTCCTCTCTCCCTCTGTACCAGTTGTTAGTTAGCATTGCCATTGTACTTTGGTTTTAACAAAGTACAATGGAGCATCTTAGTTATGAGGAGAGGTTAGTAGAATTGAATTTATTTAGTCTTGAGAAAAGACGGCTCTGGGGGGACATGATTAATTTATATAAATATATAAATGGTCCCTACAAAAGTATGGGGATAAATGATTTCATGTAAAGTCCCTCAAAAGACAAGGGGACACTCCCTTTGGCTAGAGAAAAAAAAGGATTCAATCTCCAAAGGAGAAAAGCGTTCCTCACTGTAAGAATTGTAAATCTGTGGAATAGCTGGAGGAGGTGGTCACAGCAGGAACAGTTGGGCGTTTCAAGAAAGGCTTTGAACTCCTTGTCTCCATTCCTTCACCCACATTTTACCCACCCTTGGTTTAACTTGATGGACACGTGTCTTTTTTCAACAGTAATATATACTGTAACTATGTAACCCCCTTCAAATGATAGCAGATGGAATTAATGGCACTTTGAAATAAAATAAAAAAAATAAAACATTCAACAGGTTTCAAATAAAACTAATAAATTCCTTTAAATCCAGCTATGGTAGGTTAAAGAAATGCAGGGGTAGATGCAGATTGCCCCTCTCCATGCTTCTATGTTCCTTATGACATAATGAAAAGACATAAAATACCAGAAATCCACTAAGGGGTAACTCTTCCTTTAGAAGAATGCTACTTTGATGTTAGAGACATAGCTACATATTACGTAAGGTTGAATAAAGACAAATGTCCTTTTCTTTCATGTCGAAGAAGATGTGTTTCTGAGTAAAACATTTGCCACAATCTGAACATGAAAATGGCTTCTCTCCTGTGTGAGTTCTATTGTGTTTAACAAGACTTGATTTCAAGGTAAAACAATTGCCACAATCTGAACATGAAAATGGCTTCTCTCCCGTGTGAATTCTTTCATGTTCAACAAGACGCAATTTTACAGGAAATCATTTGCCACATTCTAAGCATGAAAATGGCTTCTCTCGTGTGTGGGTTCTTTCATGCTGATCAAGACCTGTTTTCTGAGTAAAACATTTGCCACATTCTGAGCATGAAAATGGCTTCTCTCCTGTGTGACTTCTTTTATGTTGAACAAGATGTGATTTGTCCCTAAAATGTTTTCCACATTCTGAACATGAAAATAGCTTCTCTCTAGAGTGAGTTACTTCATGTTGAATAAGATGTGATTTCAGACGAAAACATTTCCCACATTCTAAACATGAAAATGGCTTCTCTCTAGAGTGAGTTACTTCATGGTTAGTAAGATGTGATTTCAGACGAAAACATTTCCCACATTCTGCACAGGAAAATGGCTTCTCTCCTGTGTGACATTGATGTTCTACACCCCTTATGTGACTTTTATTTTGCTCAACAATCTGTGGTGAATCAGAATATGGGACTTGCTTAAAATCAGTTGATAGATCATTGGAGGGATGGGCTGAGACTATGTCTGGATAAAAAGTATGCTCTTCATGTGCATCTTGTGTTATACCACTATCATCTGCTTTAAAATCTGACATTATCATATGTTCGTCTGAGCTCCTGGTACAGTCACCTGCCAAGAATAAAACAGATTTTATTACTTTTGATAAATATTACCTTAAGAAATATATTGATATTTTATAACATTTCTATGTAAGAAAAGCCCATATAAATTGCCAGTCAATGTGAGTGGTGGCACAACAGATTACCTTTTATCTGAAAAATAGATCAAAAACGGCATGTGTGAATATAGCCTTATTAGTAGTACTGGCTACCCTGTTTCCCCGAAAATAAGACAGTATTAATTTTTGCTCCTAAGGATGCACTGGGTCTAATTTTCAGGCGACGTTTCATTTTTCCATGAACAAGAATTCACATTTGAACCTCATAAAGTACCAGGAAACTAAAATACAAACACTTTCGCAAATATGCTTCATTAGGAAAATCACAGCATTTCACCTGTGATTCAGTTTTTAAAAAAAGCACTGGCCCTTTCAGATGCTCTGAAGTCAGCCCAAGGTCGACACATGACAGCTTGATGGATCACTCACTGTGATAACAGCTTTGTGCTTCTGAGCTGGGAGAGTCCACTGTGCAGGGGGAGCCTGTAAGTCTGCATCATGTTCACACCAGCAGCATTGTCACATAGAGGTCTGTGTGCTATGGAGGAGGAGGCTGAAGCAACAGGTGAACCCTGTTACACTACGTCTTCCATATGCTGTGCCTGCAGTGTATGTAGTGAGAGACGGAGATCACCCTGCACAAGCAGCCATGTCATCAGCTCCCCCTGCACAGATGGTATCTTCCACAGCCTTGTATCTCCTGACTTACAAAGTGAAAGTAAGAACCTGTTCCCTTGTAAAACTGAGATAAATCCTCTGGATTGTTAATGACAGGCCCGGACTGCAGGGCTGGCACGGAGCGCCCGCCGAGGGGGCCGGTGTGTCCCCCCCCCGGCGGGCGGCGAGTGCCGATGCACGCACAGGGGCCGCAATGGTCGCATATGAAGTCATCACGCGCCTGCTCCGCGGTCCCCACTCAGATGAGAGCGGCCGCTTTGGACGGACTTGGAGAAGAGGAGGGAAAGACATCAGGTGAGTAAGATCTTTTTTTTTTTTTCTTAAACTACTTACTGCCCTTGCCTGGCTATATACCCCCTGGCCCTGCCTGGCTATATACACACTGGCCCTGCCTGGCTATATACATACTGGCCCTGCCTGGCTATAGACTACCCCTGCCTGGCTATAGACTGCCCCTGCCTGGCTATAGACTGCCCCTGCCTGGCTATAGACTGCCCCTTCCTACCTATATGATGCCCCTGCCTACCTATATGATGCCCCTGCCTACCTATATGATGCCCCTGCCTGGCTATATACTTGCCCTGCCTGCTCATTACTGCCCCTGGTCCTACCTGGCTGATTACAGGGGGCAGCCCTAGTTACCTGGCTGATTACTGGGGGCAGCCCCAGCTAACCTGGCTAGTTACTGGGACAGCCCTTGCTACCTGGCTAGTTACAGGAGTAGGCCCTGTCTACCTACCAAATTAATGGAGGAAGGCCCTGTTTACCTAACTAATGGGGGTCTACCTATTTACATGCCACTTATCTGACATTTTTTAATTTCTAATTTTTACGGTCTAACATACGCTGTTTGGGGAATTAAAAGGAAAGTGCTGGAAGAGAGAGGAGCCTAAGATGTATTTGTGGTAAATTCTACAGGGACGAGTAGTGACCACTAGAAGAGGACACTGCATGCTGTACTGGACAGAGAAAGAAATGGAAAGGAACGACTCATCAGGAAAGACATCATGGAGGTGTGGGCCAGAAGAAGAAAAGGAGAAGAAGAGGACATCTCCCATCAGAGATGACGTCTCCTGTGAGTCCCTGCTGTTAGGGGTAATTTTACTTCTGTGTTGAATCAGTGCTGTATTCATGTGATGGTGACCTGACTACTGGGGATGTGATTGGTGGGGTTGTAGGTTTTTTGGTGCTTATGTAGTGTCAGTGTGGGCTTGTCCCTGATTATAAAGCAAGCGCACACCTGACTCTGATGAGGGGTTTCTGTGCACCACTGTTTCTCTCTTGCTTGTGTGTAGGGGGCTCTCACACAGAGCGGTTTTGGTGCATTTTTTGATGCGTTTTTTTGTGCAGAAATGTTCAGCATTAACTGCTCTGCCTTTCTGCACAAAAACGCACCAAAAACCCATAAATGCACCAAAAACACTCCGTGTGAAAGCAGCTTTATAGTGTAGTTTATTTTAGAAAGTGGCGAGGTGCGAGAACAAGGGGCATTTTTTAAGCGGATATTGTATGTGGGCTGCTGGGGGCTTAGTGCCAGGGCTGATTTTTATTCCCAGTCCGGCCCTGGTTAATGACATGTATTTGACAAAAGTCTACTTTCATCTACTATCAATTTTTGTGTGTATGTGTGGAGGTGAAAGGTGCTCTTATAGCAATGACTACCGCTAGGTCTTATTTTCAGGGGAGGCCTTATATTTAGAAGCTTGGGAAAAAAAAATCAGATCGCACCAGGTCTTATTTTTGGGGGAAGTCTCATCTTTTGGAGAAACACGGTATTAGGGCCAATACCCTTATACAACTTCCAAACCTTGGGAATGAGTGGACTAGAATTCCTAAATCCCAAGTACCACAAGCAAAGTCCATTGGTGCGGAGTGAGTCATAAGTCTTCACAAATATAAAAAATCTTTATAAATTTTTTTATACAGAACGGCACAGACAAAATGTTTCATGTATTCATACACTGGTAGGCCCGATGAAGTGCATCAATGCATGAAATGCGTCGTCCTGTCATATGTAAATAAACAGTTCTTATGAAGATTCTATACATCAGTGAAGACTTATAGTCCAGCTCCAATGAGCTTTACTCATGATTATTGGGGAATCAAAACATTGTACTCCAGTCAGTCCTGGATTTTGGTTTTATACCAAAAGTTCTTGCAAAAAATATATGAAGCAGGATCTCAGTAACACACAGTGTAGAGCAAATCCAGAACTGTTCATCTATGAAACTCTAGACAGAGCTGCCATGAAACACTTTGGGGCCACATACAATGAGCTTGGTCAGCACCCCAGAGGCTGATGGGAGATAGTGTTGTAGTCTTTAGGATAAGAGGGAGAGCGGAATAGTCAGACGAGGGGACATCAACTGGTTAAAGGTTTTTATCAACATGAAATTGTTACTTTCAGGGACTTGGGAGTCAGTGATATTAGATGGTGTCCGACTCACAAACTCCCCGACAGCTGCACGCTCTTCAGCAGACAGAAGGGCTGAGGGCAGGACCAGAATGATCATATGTACGGGACTGTTTACAGCCCTTGCTGCCCTAGGCAGTGAGTGAATGCACCCCATTAAGGATACACTTCCAGATCGTGCATGGCCACATGTGGATAAAGGGGGCACAGTTTTTAGATAATACTGCAGTTTTACAGGATATATCATCTGGACTTTGGCCACCACGTGACCATAAATGAAGCATCTATAGTAGTCTGGGACAGTTGTCAGTGACATCCGGACTCTCCAGAGAGAAGGCAGGGATGGTTTATTACTGTCACAGCTCTATATACACAGTTAGCAATGAGCATATGCGTTCAGCTGAGCATGATCCTGATCCCATGCCCAGCAGTCACTTGATCGCCAGGACTGGTCTACTGTAGAAGCTTCTAGGTCTTAACAGATTCAGATCCACTACATAGTAAGTACTGGAGGCTGTATTCCCCTTTTAATTGGTAATATTTTTTTTTTTTTTATAACAATGTTTTATTTGGAAAGCACAGAAATCACACATCTTGATATACGGCACTTAAAGTAAATTCTGTACATAGTTTCAACAATATGAGTTATACAGTGTCTTTGATGCAAAATAAATTGAAGCTACAAAACTATGATGTAATGTGTTACTCTGTGATCTCCAATACATTTTCATCTTTTTTCAAGTTCTTCGTCTGACATGAATTACATAAATATAACCCTAAACAAAACATCCAACCTGTTGTGCAATACCTTTCCGCCCTCCCTCCCTAAATTGCTATATCTAGTCTGCCTAACCTCCCACACATCTTCTCTGCCAAGAAGTAAGAGGAAAATCTGAAAGGAGAGATAATTTCCAAAATCTCCTGCTCATTACAAACCCCTGCAATAAAGTGCTTCCACTTCTTTATGAACCCTCCTGTCATTTGTTCCTTATTGCGCTCGGCAACCAACTTTTCCAGAAATAACAACTGTCTCATGGTAAGTTTAACTTCCGCTATCCCCGGGGAATCCTCGCTCAGCCAATGTCTGAGAATAACGCATTTGGCCGCCATCAAAGTCAAATGCACCCCTTTAACTTTAATCAGTCTTTCCTCATCTTCTGTCCTCGCCTTTGGCTGCACTATATATTGGAATATGCAACTTTGCGGATCTAGTGGTACCTTGTATTCCCATACTTCCTTTATGAACTCTACCACTTTTCCCCATAGGTCCTGTATCCCTGGGCACTCCCATAGACAATGTAGCAAATTTGCCTTCTGTAACCCACACTTCGGACACGCTTTAAGGTAGTTCACCTCTCGACTGCTCTCGCCAAATGGGATATTAAAAGCATAAATTGCCCTGTGAATTATTTTGAATTGGGTTTCCCTCCATACCTCACTTACTGTGGCTTTCCTAATCATTTCTAACCCTTTGAGGATTTTATCAGCAATTTCCGTATCATTTAATTCAACTTCCCATGTGGCAAAAACCGTCGCCGCCGTCCCCCTCGTGGCCCATGTCAATAAGTAGTGGTATAATTTGGACAATGTGGCGAATTCTTCGCTTTTTCTCATCAAGGTTGAGAACTCTTCAGATTCCTCCAACCCCTCTAGATTAACCAGTTTGTTTCTAACAAAGCTTTTAATTTGTAGGTATTGCCACACCTGATTTGCTTTTAGACCAAATTGTTGTTGGACCCGGTCCCAACTTTTGAAGCTATTCCCCCATTCCTCCAGTAAATCCCCCAGAGTGTAAATGCCTTGTTGCTTCCAGATCTTAAAAAATTAATTTTCCCTCCCCGGGATGAATTCTGGGAGGGACCAAAGCGGCATTCATTTGGCTACATGCATGGGTCTCCCGAAGATCTTACAGACCAGGCGCCATGTAGCTAGCGTATCTCTAAAAAGCACATTATCTTTCGTGATCATGGGCTGGTATTTGAAAGGTGTGAGTAACAGGCCTCTTAGATCCCACGGGCGAGCCAGCTGGGCCTCAACCAGGGAATTTGAGAATTCGCTGGTGTCATGGAACCAATCCAGAACGTGCCGCCACATCGCTGCCACATTATATAAGCGGATATTAGGAAGCTGGGCCCCCCCTTGGCTTTTCCTCATTGTCAATTTGTCCATTGCAATCCTTGCCTTTTTGTTATTCCAAATGAATTTCAGAAATTCTCCCCTCAACTCCATGAGGTCCTTGTGTTTTAAAAGTAGCGGCACGTTCTGAAGTGGATACAGCAGTCTGGCAAAACTGATCATTTTTATTACCTGAATCCTACCCCAGCAAGACAATGGAAGATTATTCCACCTCCTCAGTTCCTCCCTTATCTTGATTATAATTGGGGAAAAATTTAATTGATAAAGGGATGACGACTTTGATCCAATCTTAATGCCTAGGTAAGTTGTGGGTTTTTGCGACCTCTACTCCTAAATCCTTACCCTTAAGTCTCCTGCCCCCTCCTATTCCCAAAAGCTGACACTTGTCTTTATTAACTTTATATCCTGAGAAGCGACCAAAAGCATCCAATTCCTCCATAACTTTACTAATTTGACCCATGGGATCTTCCATAAATAACAGCATGTCGTCTGCAAAACATACTAGTTTTGTTTCTACCTCCCCGATTTTTATCCCTGTGAATATCTTTTTTTCCCTGAGGTGTAATGCGAGGGGTTCCAGTGCTATATTAAATAACAGTGGGGATAATGGGCACCCCTGTCTCGTACCTTTTTGTAGATTGAAGGGTTCTGAAATAAAGCCTGGTGTATTGATTTTGGCTTGTGGGTTACGGTACATCGCTCGTAAATAAGTCCTAAACAAGCCAGAGATTCCCATTCGATCCAGGACCAGATTAAGCCACTCCCAATGTACATTATCAAATGCCTTTTCGGCATCTAAGGCTAATAAGGCAGGCCTTTTAGTTTTGACCCTATCTTTTTCTGCTGCTATCTGCGCAGTCAAGACCATTCTAATGTTTTTGACACCTGATCTCCCCTTCAGAAAGCCCATTTGGTGATCCCCAATAAGTTTGGGTAGAATTAGTGCCAATCTATTTGCCATAACTTTAGATAATATTTTTACATCTTGGTTTATCAGGGAAATTGGTCTGTAAGACGCTGGAGAGGTGGCATCCTTCCCTGGCTTGTGTAGGACCTTTATATACGCTACCTCACCCGTTGGGAGCATTTCTGCCGAGTTAACAATTTTGTTGAAGACCTCTTTTGAATTAGATGTTACCTCCTCTCTTAAAATTTTATAAAAGTCATTCGTGAACCCGTCGGGCCCTGGCGATTTCCCCAATGGGAGATTCTTAATTACTTCTGAGATTTCTTCAGCTGTGATTTCCCTATTCAAAAATTCTCGTTCTTCTGCGGCAATATGAGGAAGTGCTATCCCTGAGAGAAAATCCCTACCCTTGTCAATCTCGTAGGGCGATTGTGTATACAGTTTTTCATAGTATTCTTTCAATATGGTATTGATAGCTTTGGGGTCTCCAGTTATGTCCCCTGCCCTATTCTTTTCCCCTGGATATTGGTGTAAGCTACTTCTCCCCCGAGCTAGGTGGGCCAATACATTTTCTGCTTTATTACTATGCTTTACATCGACTAATTGAAGTGATCACTATTTATTTCTTCTATCCTGCCTTGTTTGTAGTCATATGCTGCTTTTGCTTGGATTCCAACTCTCATTATTTCTTGAGTGGAGGGCCTCGCAAGAATTGAAGTATATGCTGATTCAAGCTTGTGGTTGTCATCTACTACTGCCCTATGTATCCTTCTTTTCTTCGAGGCCCATATATGGCCATAATAACGCCCTTCAAAACGGATTAAAAATCATTTTCTGTCTCCATGTATTGTATATGCCTGATGAAGCAGAGTGTTCTCTGCGAAACGCATCGTATTACTGCCTTTTTCCGATAATAGATTTTTATTAAAGCTTTTCCAAAAATTTTCATAACATCATGAAACAAAGAAAAACATTTGCATCTGGAAGCAAAGGAAGTACAGATTGAAACGCGAACAATGAAGGTGTACACCAAAAAAAGAACCAGACATAAGCCTTCCCAAGCAAAAAAAAAACTATGACCAAACTAACCAGGTCCTAACCTAATAAGGGGTGTAGTCAGTGCAACAGTGGAGACCTGGACACCCGGTCACGAGATGTCAATGAAACCCTGAGTCAGGATAGGAGAATAGCAAAATGAAAGAAAAAACTAAACAAAAACAAAAACGAACAAGAAGAAAAAAATAGCAAAGAAAAGAGAGGGGGAAGGGTGTGCGCACGGCCGGGCGCAATGGCAGCATAAGAGAGTAAGAGTCCAAGAACCCCAATGGGGACTACAATAGGCTTCAAAAACTCACCAAGGGTTCAGAGCAGGTGTACGGGAAACTAAACATCTCCCTAAGCTGAAACTCCGGACTGGCTTGGTAAGTAAGCCAAGGAGCCAAATGTCGAGAAACTTTGTATTTGCATACGCACGGGGGCGGTAGCAATCAAGTTCTTCCATAGGTTGGGGTAGATGCGACTTCGCTCACCATTCCTTTATGGAAGGAGGAAACTGTTTGCCGCCAGTGCAGTGGAATCACCGTCTTTGCCGCTTGCAAAAGGTGACTTCTTATTAGGAAGGACTCGATGTGTGACTCTAAAACTTAAACAGAAAGAGTGGCCTCATGGAGAATCTGGGGAATAGTGTACTCCAGTGCAGTCCCTAATAGCCCCGGCACCAATACCTTCAATCCCAGAAGCCCCCGCAGGTTCTGGCACCCCCACCAAATATGACTAATGGTTCCGACTCCCGAAGACACCTCCAACACGTATCAGGGGACGCTAGGGTACCAGTTGTGAAAGTAAGACGGCTACCACTGTACCATTTGTAAGCATTTGAAACTCGTCTCCTGGGACACTTTCAAGATATTTCCGCATAGTGTGTGAGACCAAATGAAAATCATAGTTCCACATGATCAGCAATGGTATAAGGTTTCCGAGGAGTAGTTCACATTTTCCCACGCCTGCACAATATGAGTATGCGTTCGCCGACGATGCCAGGCAGCAGGAAGCACTGGATATAGCTCGGGAAAATCAGATGTCGCGCCTAGTTAAGACAGCACCCCCAAATCCACCCCTCCTCTCAAAAGAATTAAGGGGTCTCGCATATATCTTTATTCGAGACGGTGGCAATTGAAGAAGTGCCGAGTTGCAAGTATTCAAATGATGTTCTACTAGGACGGCACGTGGCCGTACAATAATCCTCCAATGGGAGTAATGATCCCGGGCTATGGATATGCGTAACCAAAATGGGATGAAACCTATGAGAACTTCCAGGAAAGAGCTACTAGAGCGACCTGGGGGGAAAGGATAGATTGTCAGAGATTGGCAATAAAGGGCCATTCAGGTCCAACAAAGATTCTGAAGGTTTAGATTTTTGCAAGATAGCAAGCGTGTGGAGAGCACTGAAGGATAAGATTAAGGGATCAAGGGAGGGAAATCAAGACCTCGGGCAGATGGTCTGCGCAATGGAAACCCACATCTTAGCTTGAGGGCTATGTATCAGATCAAGAAACCTTCGCATTGAGCGGACGCCAAATAGTAAATTTACAATCTGGGCAAACCTGTTCAGCCTTTCCTCGCTTAGGCCGGGCAGCAGCTCTCCTCTTATTCTCGGACGACGAGCAATTGCCATATGAATTTGAGATGCACTGCTTGAGCCAGGCCCAAAAGGAAGAGGGTGGGTGATTGGGGACGGTCTGGAATTACATATATATAGCTTCTGAAGAATCGTCATCTTAATGACATTCATTATCCCAAATCCACGAGATGTCTTCTGATTCAGCCCCAATAATAGACGATCTGGGCAAGTAAGGGCGAAAAATGGAAGCAAACGTAGCTTGTGATAAATCCCAGTGATTTTGGTTCCCACATAGAAATTTCACCTCCCAGGCCAGAAGAAAGGGAAAGTTTGATTTGATTGTTCGCGGACTAAATTTAGGGTGAGGGGATATTCAAGGCTTAAGATTAGAAAAGTTAATTTTATAATTGCGACCTGAGCTAAAACGGGCCATTCGCCATCAGGAAGGGAGAGAGATAAAAGGTTCTAGTAAGTTAAATGAAGCAAGTCAATCAGCAAAAGCCGAACACTTAAACGGCATGGTGCCAATCCGTATACCCTTGAAGTCCCGGTTGGCCGATAGCAGCCATCAAATGTTCCATGATCAAAACTATAACATGGAGACAGGGGGCATCCCTGTCTAGTGCCATTGGGAATATCAATGGCTTCAGACAAG
This sequence comes from Phyllomedusa bahiana, assembly GCA_025379985.1. NCBI lineage: Eukaryota > Metazoa > Chordata > Amphibia > Anura > Hylidae > Phyllomedusa > Phyllomedusa bahiana. Next base: position 15,357 of record JAODAL010031999.1, on the reverse strand, counting down.
GAGCCATTAAATTCTTCACCCTAAGCCGAAGGATTATGATAGAGTGCTAAAATCTGGAGGTAAAAAAGGGGACTTATGCCTATCTGTTGAAGGGTGTCCGACAGGGAGTCCGAAGAGATCCTGTCAAATGCTTTTTCAGCAGGGGGTAGGCCAGAATCCAGTGACAGGATCATCAAGGGTTCCCCTCGATTGAGCAAAATGGATGATATCCAGGGTCTTTAAGGTATTATCCCTCGCCTACCCTAACGGTGGACGAAACCGTCCTGATCTGATGAATCAGAGCAGGGCAGTTGGGGGTTAAGGCGATTGGCTTAGGAGCTTGGAATAGATCTTGAGATCTTACATTGAGGAGAGAAATAGGCCTGTAGCTCCCGCAGGTGGGGTCTTTCCCTACCTTGGGTAAGCTGTAATATGCGCAAGGGTGGATCCTGCTGGGAAAAGGGTGAGGAGGAGTAGACATGTTAAACGCTCTTAAAGATTCAGGGCAGGGAGGGGAGCAATATTTTAAAAATTTACAGTAATAACCTTCTGAGCCTGGGTCTTCCCACCAGGGAGTTCTTTGAACGGATCCAATTTCTCTCCCGAAGGAACGAGTTCCTCCAGAAGTTGTACCTCCTCAGCCGAAAAGAGTGAGGAATGGAGGAGGGGAGGCTTCACGTTCAATGGAGAGGAAGGAGTCGGGCAAATGGGAGGGGTTGTATAATATAGGAGTAGTAGGCGTGGAATTCTTTGGCAATCAGATCTGTGGTATGGGCCAAAGTTCCCATGTGCTAGTTTTAATACTCGGGTTAAAGGATGTGCTATTATGTCCCTTGTAGGCCCGCCGCTAGAGATGAGCCACTTTTGTTCCCAAACTATAGAAACCTGCTACACCAGAACTGCAGGAGTTTACCCCAAGAGGCTCAAAGAGTTATCGCACCTAAAGTCTGCCATGAGTAGTTTCTGCAAACCCACTCTCGGACAGGCTGTTTATGCAAATGTCAATGAGGGCTACTCTTTTGCAAAGCTTTTGCGATGGCGGCGAAGCGCTTTTTGAGGCGATACCATGTTTAATAGACGCCTCGCAAAACGAATTTAAGGGCTTCCCATTTCTGTATAGGGGATGTGTGGTCTCTCGCTTGGTCAGAAATTATGTGTTCATTAGCCTCATGAAGGCTCCGCGAGGCAAGGCAGTTCCAACATAAGATTCATTAAGCCTCCAGGTTTAGCTGACGCGAGAGAAATGGGACGACAAAGAGGTGACATAAACTGGTCTGACCAGAGTACGCTCCCAATGGAGGAGGAGCACTACCAAGGGAGGACACATGTTGAAGTAGAATTTAGTCATTCTGACTATACGTATTATGAGGAGAGAAAAGAAACTATAATCCAGAAGCTGAAATGAAACAGGGCGCTTTTTTTGACTCTTTTGATAAGCGAGTACGAGATCAGTGGAGGCCCGGTGGAGTTATCCAATTAGTCGGGTCAAGAGTCGTGGTTAATGTTCCCGCAAAAGAAGACCGTAACATGTGCATGAGAATTCAGTTTTATCTAGTACTTCTAACAAAAAAAAGCCGATTGCCAATGATTAGGAGCATATTACATTTACAAACCGTAAAAATATGACCAGCGATGTTTAACCTTACGGGGAGCCAGTTTGCCTCTCTACAGAGGCCCCATTTTTTTAATCTGTCATGTGTTCCTTTATGTGAGAATACTTTTTGACACTTTTAAACTATCCATGTGATTCAGATGATTGTTTTCTCGTGAACATTGTGCTTTAAGATAGTAGACATTTTGGTCCAAAAAATTGTTTACTTGTGACAAAATATCAATTATCGTGAAAAAATGTGAAAAATTTACCAATTTCAAACTTCAAAAATTTTGATGTAAGACAGATAGTTCTTCCACTCAAACTGTTTATAACTAGCACCTACCATTGTCTGCTGTAGTTTGGCATCATTTTTTTTATTGTCTTTTTTTTTTTTTTTTTTACGACATTAGGGGGGGTTTATAAAATTTAGTTAGTATTTTTCAAATTTTCAAGAAATTTTGCAATATAAATTTTTTAGGGACAGTTCTGTTCTAACGTGACTTGATTGACCTGTATGTTAGATACCCATAAGTGACCTCATCTAAGAGACTACACCCTTTAAAGTTTTCAAAACCGCATTTATGATAAGTTTATTTATAACCCAGTAGGTCGTTAACAGGAAATTAAAGCAAAGTGGTAAGTGAAATTCAAAATTTCAATTTTTTTGCAGATTTAAATGTTTATACATTATTGACAAGGAATACGGTAAATGTGTCAGGGAAATGCAAATTAATATTGCATTCCCATAATTCTGCCATTTTCAGAGTTATCCCACATGTGGCCCTAGTGCATTATTGAGGCTCAACACAAGCCCCAGAATAGGAGGAGCCACCTACTGGGAATCTGGGGGCCTCATTTTCATTACGATTAAAATTTTATGGGCCATTTCAGGTTTGCGGAAACCCTAGGTTCAAAACTTTATCAAATACCCTAAAAAAAAAAAACTTATTGGAACTACACCCCTTACGGATATATCAGGTGTGTAGTGTGTATATTACCCCAAGGGGTTTCACAAATTTTTTTAATGTTGGCTTGAAAATAAAAAATAAATTTATTTTTTCCAAAATCTGCAATTTTACGCTGAAAATGTTTAATTTTTTACATAGGAATCTTGGAAAAAAAGCCCCAAAAGTGTGGTTACGCATTTCTTCCTAGTTCGGCTAATACCGCTACAGTGGTGTAAATGCTGTTTGGGCGCATGGCAGGGGGTACAAGGGAGGGAGTGCTATTTGTCTTTTTGGCGCACAGATATTGGTGGGGCCATGTCGCATCTCCAAAGCCCCAACGTACTAAAACAGGTGAAACCTCCTGAAGTTGCTCCATTTTGATTCAACGCCCCTCAGGGATCTCACCTAAGGGTGGATTTTGCATTTTGGGCGCACCAGTGTTCCGTAGTTTTTTGTTAGGCATTGAGCGGCATGGAAATGGAGGGGGGAAACGCAGTTTCCGCCATTGTTTTTGGGCTTCAGTTTTACTGTATTCGCCATACGGGATAAATGACGGGGGTGATAACTTTACTATGGGTCGGTACAATTACAATGATATTAATTTTTATATAGCTTTTTATGTTTTATTACTTTTTACACAATAGAAGCGGTTTTATAAAAAGTCGCGTTTTTTTAGTTGTCGTAGTCTGGACAGACATGCTTTTTAATTTTTTGCCATATGGTGATGCTTATGGCTTGTTTTTTAGAGATGAGTTGATGTGTTATTGATACATTAGGGGCATTGATGCTTTGATCACTTTTTATTAAGGTTTTTGTGAAGCGATCTTTGTACATAAAAACTGCAATCCTGGTAGTGTTTTTTATTTTTATATTTTAAAGCGGTCACTGTGCGTATAAAATGGAAATGCTATTTTTACTCATCAGGTTGATACGATTACAGCGACTACACTTTTGTATATTTGATTAATTTTTTACTGCTTTTACACATTAAAAAAACATTTATTTGAAATTGAAAAAACGTTTTTGCATCACCCCGCAGTCTGAGAGCATAAACTTTTTTATTTTTATGTTTATGGTGCATGTATAGGGACTTTTTTTTTGCCGGGATGAGTTGACGTTTTTAGATTGGTAAATATTTTTGGGGGGACAAGACTTTATGATCGACTTTTAAATCTGTTTTTTGGAAGGTAGGGTGAAGAAAATTACTGCAATCAAGCAGTGTTTTTTATTTTTATTTTTATTAGCGTTCAACGATGCAGCTATCCGTGACAAGTTAGTTTTACTCGTTGTGGGTTGAGACGATTAGGTGATACCCAATATATGTTAGTTTTTTTTATTTGAAAGCACAATTTTTTTGAAAAAAGTGCTTTGTATTGTGGATTGATGTTTATGCATCGCTATCTTCTAATAGCAGGAACTTTTTAATTTTTCCGTATCAGAGCTGTGTTAGGACCTTTTTTTGTCGGATGAACTGTACGTTGTTATTGGCATCACTTTGATGTTGCTATGAGATTTTGATTACTTTTTACTCCATTTTATGTTCTGCGGGTATGAACAAAAATCGCTATTCCTGTGACTGTTTTTTGGTTTTTTTTTTTTACGGCGTTCACCGATAGGGTTTAATAAACATGACAGATTTATAGGGTGGGTCGCTACGCACGCGGACGATACCAAAATATGGGTCTTCTATTTATTTTTGATCTTTTTTAGGCGATTGGCGTTTGTAATAGGGGGAAAAGGGCGATGTACGTGTTTTCTTATTTTATTTTTTTGTGTTTGTGTTTTACTTTTTTCACTTTTTTTTTAACTTTTTCATACTTTTTACACTTTCCCCCAGGGGGGAATTGCCGATGAACGATCGTAGATCATTATGCATAGGAGATCAGCCAATACAGTTTATAGCTGTTGCTGGTCTCATGGCAACTGTCTGTCACGCTGCCCACAATGCATTGTGGGCATCGTTGACGTCACCAGACACCGGATGCTTCATTCAGCGTCCGGGCTGTTGGTAGGAGATTTTCAGTACCGGCGCTCAGCGGACGTTACTGCGCCGAGATCGGGGGCAACAGGAGCTCACTCCTGCTGCCCGCAGCCGCGATGTCGCGACCACGGATGTCGCGACATCGGGGGGTTAATCCCCCAGCGGCCGGAGCTCACTCCGGCCGTGGGATGCACGGCATGATGCCAGCGGTAATTTATACCGCTGGTTTACGATGCCGCGATCTTGCGCGCTCGCTTGTGAGCGCGCAGGATCGCCATGACGGACTCATACCCAGGCAATTTGCGGGAACCCCTCCGACATTGCCGTATGAGTACGGACAAATGTCCGGTAGGGGTTAGATCTAGATCAGGTATCTGGCTTTAACTTCAGGATGTAACCCATATCACGGAGTGGGAGGAGGGACTTATGGACAGCGATAGCAACCCCCGTGGACTTAGGTAGGGGCAGTTGGCAAAATGCATTGGGGCGTAGTACCTATCTCATTTATTATAGGGGCATGATCTACTTTATAAGTGGTGTCTCCTGAAGTCATACAATCTGCACCTTTTACGATGAAAATGGTAGAGAATGTGCGCTCGCTTCTGAGGACGTCAGGACCTTGGCGTTGAAGGATGCTATTTTAAGATCCCCCATTTAAACAGCAAGGGAGCAAGGTAATGCGGTGTGCCCGCCTCTTGAACCCGGCCACGACAGGGAGGGAAAAATGGAGGAAAAAGGGAGAAGAAAAAAAAAACAACAACCAAGAACAGCAGGGGAAAAAAAAAAGGAGTATTGTGCCCCAGCAAAAAACCACTACAAGAACTCCTAAAAATATAGGAAATCCAAGGTGCCAGACACCGGCCATAAGGAATTCCAAGCCCTACTGGGGGGATACAGAAAACCGGCATAATGGGAAGTAGCTCCCGGATAATGCTGACCAATATTTATGTATGAGCATCCAAAACATAAACTGAAAGAACACATGAATACGTCAAAGCAAACATAATGTGAACCACGGATGTATCCAATGGGGAAGACAACTGTAAATAAACAATGACCCTTAGACATTAAAACTAGGGGGGATTAACAGGTGCGGACCCCGAGACCAAATATGTATTCACTGAGCGTGGACCCTTAGAACGGGGCTTTCGCGGTGGGATTCCCGGATCATCCCCGCGTGAAATCTGAACTGGGTTTGAGGGACCGCCACTCCCTCCCCTGGGGAATACAATAGAGGGCCACCCAGGCAGGGAGATATTTGGAATCTGCAAGTCCTGTAGAAATGTTGGGACATCTTCTGGAGAACGCAGAGTATGAGTGCGGTCATCCTGTCGTACAATGAGAGCGAAGGGGAAGCCCCACCTATAGGGTACATTTCTTTCACGCAACACAGAGAGAATAGGTTTAAGCATAGCCCTTTGCGCCAGAGTATGACGTGAGAGGTCTGGGAAAATTTGTATGGGTTGATCTTGGTAGGTCAGAGACCGTCGCCTACGGGCTTTTTGCATGATTTCTTCTTTAAGAGCATAGAAGTGTATGCGGCAAATAACATCCCGTGGGTGATTAACATCAGTGCTAGGTGGACGCAATGCTCTATGGACTCTGTCCAGCTCAATGAACGTAGTGGGCGCTCGGTCAAGGATATCATTGAAGATGTTGGAGACTGTGGAGTACAAAATCAGAAGAGGGGATGGACTCCGGGAGGCCCCTGATCCGGACGTTGTTTCTCCTCCCTCTATTCTCGACATCGTCTAGATGTTGCTGGAGGGCAAATAATTGTGAAGAGTGTTGTTGTACTGTTCCTTGCAATTGCCGCAGGGAGGCTGAAGAGGAATTTTGTGATTGTTGCAAACAGTCCACTCTTGTAGACACGTTAGACAGACCGGAGCGGAATTGATCTAAATCCTTCCTACAGTCCGCCAGAAGTTGTTTCGCCATAAGGGAAATATCCTGTTTGGTGGGAAGGTCTTGAATGAGATGTTGAAGGTCAGCAATCGTGATAGGGGTACAGTCGTGGATGGCTGAGGATGTCACAGTTGGTGCTTGCGACATCTGGTGGGCATCAGGAGCCCTGAGAGGCGGCATGAGAGGTGAGTAGGGCTGGCCCGCAAGAATTGGTGGAGAGTCATCCAGACTGCACTGTGGGCTATCCTCAGGTGTTGAGAGGGCGCCAGGCATGTAAAGAGCTCCAACTGGAAAGCATGGGGCAGAGGCACTACCTGCCTGAGAGGGCGCATGGAGCGCTTCCTGTGAGCACCCAGGGGGCCCTGATGTGAGAGGTCACCCTAAGAGGACCCAGTGGACCATGCTGGTGAGGGTCCAAGCAGTACTGGGCAAGAGGAACGCTGAGGCTGGAAGGCCGGGGCGGACCAGTCCAAAACTGAGTGTGACACAACAACTTCGAGTCTCTCCCTGACCCCACATCCCGCAGCCCCGTCCCCTCCGGGGTATGCCCTGTAGGTGAAGCCGTGGGTAGAACCTGCAGCTGGGTGGGACCCGTAAGCCCTGTAGCCCCTAAGCCAATCATACCCGGGGGGGGGGTCGTGGGGCCTTGAGACGCATAGTCCTGGGGAGAGGCCATGCCCTGGGAGTCTACCGGGCTATAACTGGGGGGGCCAGCAGCAGAGGGGCCATGTGGAGAGGGTGCTCCAAGAGGGTCAGATACCTGCAGTCCCGTCCAGGCAGAAGGGCACTCCTGCACTGCGACTCCAGGTGCGGCAGAGGAGGATGTTGGCCGCAGGAGACTGGAAGCCGCACCCCCCGACACAGCTGCTGGAGTCCCGTCCGGGACCTGTGGAGAGGATGTCGACGCGGCTCCAGCAACCGTAGGGAGAGGCCGCGAGTCAGGTCCGGCAGACGTGCGCACGGCCGTAGCGGTACCCGCCGGGACCGTATCCTGTCCCACGACGTCAGCGGCAGCTGCACGGGCTGTGTCCCCTCCGACAGCATCGGCGGCGGATGTTCGGGCCGCGCTCTGTCCCACGGCGGCAGCGGCGGGCATCCGAGCCTCCTCCTGTCCTGTGGTAACAGCGGCGGATGTCCGGGCCGTTTCCCGTCCCACGGCAGCAGCGGCAGGCACACGAGCCGTCTCCAGTCCCGCGATCTCAGCGGCTGACGATTGGGTCATGTCCCGTCCAGCAGCGGCGGGGACTTGAGCCGCATCCCGTCCCGCGGCTTTAGTGGCAGAAGCCCGGGCACTGTGCTGAGAGGAGCAGGCGGCTGAAGACATCGGGGCTTGTGCCTCAGACGAGAGTGGAGCGGTGGGCTGTGACTTCCCCCTCCGGCGGCCTGATCGCGTGGACGGCGTACAAAGTGAGTCCCCAGTGTTCTTTTCTACGCCAGGCAATGAAGGGTCCCGGCGGCCATCTTGAGAGGCCTTGTCAGCCACGTCCTCCTGCTCCATCAAGGCCGAGTAACGGCCGAAGTATGTCTCAATGTGCCCCTGAGAGGCGTCCAGGGGGTTATTGGGACCTGTCTTGTTTTTCTTAGAGGTCTTCCCCATGATAGATGAGCCGATGGAAGTGGATGCTCAGATCTTCGGCCAGGAGCTCACAGACCAGCTTCCTCACTCGGCCATGTCAAGCCACGCCCCCCCTCATTACTGCCTTTTAATATAATAAACCAACCTATACTTATGTTGGTTTAAAGCTTTTGTTTTTTACCCTTGCGCTTTTTTGGATCCCTGTCTTTTATTTCACTTCGTGTGATCTAATTGTTTCCTTTCTCACTCAGAGTAAGGGACAAGCAGGAATTTCACTCTGCACAGCCAGAAGAAACACAATAACATTGCAGGGCTTCTACAATCAGAAAACAGCAGAAAATGTGCCTCGATCCCTCATTTTTTCACTCAGGACTAAGGGGCCATAGCAATTTCACTCTGCACACCCAGCAAGAAAAACACTGCAGCTGATTCTTACAATCAGAAAAACAGCAAAATTGTGCCCTGGTGCCTAACTCTCCTGCATAGAAAAGGGAGATCTGTGCGTTCATAGGGAAGACTGGTTTCAACTGTAACAAACCTCCAGCTGAGAGAGGAGAAAAAGACCATAGAAGACTGAGTTCATAGAAAATGTCTAGATTGAAGCAGGTATGTGGGATTTTAAACAGCTCCTACAAAATAAGACTGCAGGGAGAGGAACAGTGAGATGTGTACTCAGACAGAGAGGTATGTGTGTGTGGGGGGGGGGGGGGACAGGGCTCGGGAGCCAGCCTGAACAGTGCCGGGGGGGATGATGTCACCACCCTTCAGTTTAGAAACCCACAGCTGGGAGGGGGAATAATCGCCCCTGGATTTGTAGAGCTGAGAAATTGAAAATACTTTGAAACACACAAACTGAAGAAGCGATACATCCCCTTTAATACTATTAAAAAAAAAAAATAAAATAAAAGAGAAATTAAATATATGGATCTTTTTCACGAACAATATGAATGCAGCGTTCCACACGGGAAGTTTAATCACTAAGGCTGAAGAGGTTCATTAACCATGACAGAACAATGATATGATCCCAGGGAGGAATCGCTGATGTCAGGGCATAAGCCAGACAGATGCCCTGTGGCATTAGAAACCTCACTGATGTGTCTCCCCCCTCGCGGTTCTCTACTGATTGTCAATGACCCCCTGGTTTTGTAAGCTTTATCCCTAAAAAAACGTGTGGGGAAAATGCTTAAAGTAAATTATCACGGCCTTTTAAAAATCCAGGGGAAATCAAACCCTTTTTTTTTTAACCTTTTTTTTTTCCCAATGGGGGTTCAAAACTATTCCCCACTTCTTACGGGTTTTCCCCTTTTTGGGCCAAACTTTTATGGGCAGCTACCCCAAAGATTTCTTCGTAAAGAAAAAAGCCCCAACTTCTCTTTACTTTTAAAAAAAACCCTTTTACTGATTAATGATTTTGTAAATTAGTATGAATGCGGGAGGAGGGGGAAAATTCCTGGAGATGTGGGGGGCGGGCGGATCCCCCTTATTTTGACGCCCTTGTACAGTACTTGTGTTTTTCCCTAAATATTTCCCATCCCCCATGGAGAAAAAAGACGGCGATTTTCCTGACACCTTATGGGAAAACCCCTTTAAACACACAAAATTGATACAGCCATAAACCCAAGCCCCCTCCAAAATGTTCGGTATAAGGTCCCGCTTTCCCCGCAGCCTCACCCTTCTCCGTAGAACTCAATGATTTTTTGGGTTTGAGTTCCGGGAAGCTTCTCTTAAATTAAAATGCCCTCTCTGTAGCATGTATTTGGTGGGGGCACGTAAATTGGGGGCCCCTTAAAACAGGGGGCTCACAAAAAAGGGCCCCTTCTTCATTACGTTTTCCTGTTTATGGAGAGGAAAACTTTAAAAATTTTCATTTACAAACTTTTTCAAAAAGGCCCCCTCCCCTCTCCGTAATATCTCTGTTATTACCTTTAGTAAAAAAATGATAAAAGGGGGACATCATAAAGAGCCCCCCCCCCCTCTTCAGCCCATATCATCTTGTTTTCCCAAATAGATAAGAATGATTAAGTGACTTTCATCAAGCCCCCTCCCCCTTCAGTCATATCACTGTTTTTTCCATAAAAAAGGGAATGATTTAATGTGACATCATAGAGCCCCCCCCCCCTCTCCAGTCAAATAATCTGTTATTACCATAGTAAGAATTTGATGAAAATGTGACATCATCAAAAATTCTTCCCTCTCCAGTAAGCTGGGGATTTATCTCTAGGGTGAGATTTAATATACTTTTTTGGCCTTCTTTTTTCTGCACTTTTCTTCCCTTGTAAAACCCAATGGGGAAATTTACCCTTATAGATGATTTTAGTAGAGGGGAAATCCTTTTTTTTGCAGAAAAACCTGATTAAAAAAGTTAGACAATAAAAAACCCACAAAAAAACCCCATTTAAAAATACAATTTACTGCAAAATAAAAAGGGGGGGAAAGTTGGGAAAAATTTTAATTTGCAGATGTTGTGTTTCCCCTTCTTGGAGGGAAAAATTGGAACATGAGTTGAATAGCTTTTTAAGGAAGTCCTCCATTTTCATGTCACAGAGAAAACTTTATCCCCAGAGGTCCACCATCAACACCACAGCGGGGTTAACCAGTAGTATGGAAATGGGGCCTTAAAAACCACAAAAAAGCGCATTGCTCACATGCCCTATATAATGGTTCCAAAATTTGTTTTTTTATTTTGGAAATTTAACCAAGACTAAAGGGTGACACAGGAGCATGGGGGCGGGAGCCCGGGATTTTAACAGGGGTTTTTGGGAAATTTTTTTAAAACAAAAATTCACCCGGGGTGACCCCCTCGCCCGGGACCCAAACACGGGGAACGGGTTTGCCGGTCTTTGAGAAATGGTAGGTTTGGGAAAGGGAACCCTCCTTTTTATAAGCCAGAAAATTTCAAAGAGCTGAGCGGAGGAAGGGGGGTTTGGAAAGTGTCCCAAAGGTCTCAAACTTTTTTAAAAGGGGGTTGTAGAAAGTATGTGAATTTAATATACTACCCCCTTTTTATGTCTGCTTGGTTTCCGAGTGTCTTTTTTTTTCTATTAATCCTTTATCCCTTTAAAACCGAAGGCAAACACTCTGTGAGGATTAAATGGGGGACAATCCACATGCCATCCTTTCCCCAATATTCCCCATATATACCCATATTATTTTGATTTCCCCACCCAGTATACAAAGTTGGATGCTTTCCCGTACTAATTTAATTTAGCTAGGGTCAAAGGGAAAAAAGGCGTTTTTCAGTACTATAACAAAAAACATTTTTAAAACTGATGAAGCTTTTTAGTAAACCATTTTTGTTTCCCTTTTTTTTGGGTTTTGTGTACGCCCCCAAAATGCCCCAAATTTTTTTTTTTTTTCTTTTTGGAACCACACTATAAAGGTTTATATGGTCCGGTTGGATTTGAACCCAAAGGGGCTTTTAAAAAAGGGGGACTGGACAGGGGCTTTTACCATAGCGGGAAAAAATTGGATAGCCCAAACTAAAACAAGCCCAGTAAGAAGCTCTGTTTCTTACAACAAAAAATCTGTCTCTCCTTTTTGTGTCCCTTTTGGGGTAAGTTTTACATTTTTGGGGGTTTTGGGTTTTTGTTGTGGGCCCAAACCTAGCTGTTATAAAAAGGGCCGTTTTTTGCCCCCCCAGTGTTTGAGTAGAGGGGATTGATTGACTGAAAGGTCAAGCGGGGCCACCCAAAATTTGAGCGAGGTGCCACTAGGCTTTGCGGTGGATACTAAGGACTGGTAGGCCCCTGTGCCAGCCCTCGTGGTTTTCCTTTGTAGTTTTTGAAAGGGGGATGCTAACGGGACCCACAAAACAGCTGGTTTTTAAACATATTTTTACCCTGAGTACAGAACAAGGACCCACGGAAGGGAAGCACTGATTTTGCTTGGAAAACGTCTTCATCTGTGTCAAAACCCCTTGTGTGAAATTTTTGGGTTTTCCCTGATGGGAAAAGTCTCCCCCGAAGGGCCAAAATTTTTGAACCCAGAGTTTAGAGAAAAAAGGGTTTTTGGGGGAAAAAATTTGAGGGGCCCCGAAAAAATAAAATCTAGAAATTTAATAAGTTCGGGAAAAAAAAAGGGGTTTTGGGGAGTCCCCCCCAGAGCCGGGAAACCCAAAAAATTGGCTTTCGTAGGCCCCGAGCCCAGGGGTTTTACCCACAGCTGCTTTAGTACAGCAACTTGAAGAAAGAGGGGACCCAAAAAAAGAGGGCTACGTTGTAAAAAGGGATTGGGAAAACCACCAGGAGGAAAGTTACACTCAGGGGGTTTTAAAAAGGCTGTAAAAACAGGGGGGGTAGCTTCGGGAAAAATAATACACCCCTTTTCCCTGTGCAGGGGGTTAGGGAGTAGTGAAAAAGGAGACGGGAAAGGGTTTTTAAAGGGTTTTAAATTTCCAAAAGTTTTCTAACACGGGAAAACTCCAGGGTGTGAGTACTGCAGCGCCCAAACGAGGGGGAGAGAATGGAGTCGTAGTTGCACAGGCCCCTTGTCGGGGTTTGTTTGTGGCCATTGGTTTGGTTTAAACGCTGCTTCGATGGGGTGGGTGCGGGTGGGTTAAACACTCTTTTTGCCCCCAGACCCCCAAAAACTTCCCAAAGCTGCAGTTTTTTCCATCTCCTGCAGAATAAGGGTTCATCTCCAAAAAAAAAAAATTGGGTCCCCCGGATTGGGCCCGGGATCGGCCCATCCCCCACCCAACCTCCTTCAGGTTTTTTGGGCCCAAAGCTTCACCCAAAAAGTGCTGTTTGGGATGACACACAGGACGCCATCATTTTTGGCCCAAAGGGGCCCCCAAAAACCCGGGGAGGCTTGCCTGCTCCTTCCCTTTCACAGAAGCTCCCCCAAAATTCCTTTTGGAAAAAAAATCCTCAAGTTTTTTCTCTTAGAAACTCCTTTTTTTAAAAGGTTTTCTCTGCAAAGGCTGTAACGCCAAAAGGAACCCCGCAGAAATTCAAGGGGTTTTTCCCGGGACCCAGGGGTTTTTCCCCCGCCCCCTGGTGCTTGAGGGGCTGCACGGGGAATTGGGTTTGAAGTACAGTTTCGTTTCAGTCTGTGCGGCCCCGGGAGCCGAAAACACCGATGTCTGCACCACACCAAAAGATTCACAGCAGACTTTTACGCCCTGCCCCGCCCAACTTTAAGGGGTTTTAAAATGATTTTAGCTTTTTTAAATTAAACCAAAAACTTGTGTTTGGTATATTGGCCCGGGCGGGTGATCACACAGAAAAATAGGCTGTTCTTTTAATGGGGAGAAATTTTTAGTGACGTCCTTTTGTGGCGCTCAAAAATGCGGGGGAAAAAACAGCAAGCAAGTACATTTCCCGCCCGTAGTTCAAAAGGGGATTCCGCACAAAACTGCATCAGCCCCTTTAAACCCGACCCCCCGCTTTTCCTGAAAAAAGCATTGCCCCTTTAACGGGCGGGAAAGCCCAAAGGGGACGACATCACCCCTGCATTAAAAGCCGGCACCCAAAACAAAATGGCGCGGGCCTCATCCCTTATTTAAGAACAGCCCAGGAAACAACACCACTACACCCCCTCCCTGCAACGAGAAACCGCCAGGGGGCTATGTCACTGGGGCAGCAAGAGGTAAGGGCCAAACAGCCCGTGGGGGAAAGGGGAAAAAAATTTCACACATACCCCCACCGGGCAGGACCAGAGTAAAGTAAAAGCTGGTACTCCCGGGACCGTAAAGTTTGTACTTTGGGGGGAAAGGATTTAGATGCTGTGGGGCTCCCAAAGGACCTGTGTGTATTTTTCACTTGGGGGGAAAAGTCATGTGACTGCTGTGTGCTCCCAGGCCCTTTGTGATGAATGCCCAAAAAGGAGGGAGGAGTCTTGTGAACTGTGTGTGCTCCCGGGACCTTTTATTGATGTCACATGGAGGGGGGGGAGTCATGGGGACTGCTGTGAAGCCGGGAATGTGATGTTTCGCTTTGGAGGGGAGGAGTCATTAAATGCTGTGTACTGCCAGGACCTGTGATATGTCAACAGGGAGGGGGGGAAAGTATTTTACTTTTGTGTACTGCCGGGAAACTGTGATGATGCCCACATGGAGGGTAGGAGTCTTGTTGATGCGGGTTTTACTGCCAGGCCCTTTTGTGAGTCACAGGGAGGGGGGGAAAGTCAGGCAGCACATGATCAGGTGGGGGGTTGGTAAATCGCTGCGGTATCTACTTTAAATTTAAGGGGGAAATTTTGAAGAACTGTTTTGTGTCGTGCCCAATAGCGGGGAGGTGTCCATGTGTGTAATGGGGTGTAGTTTGGGGCGTGCTTGCTTTTGGTAACTGGGGCCGGGTGTGCTTTTAATGTGTGGAGGGAGGCGGCTGGGTTGTACGGGGGTTTGTGCCGCGTTTAATGTGCGTGTAGCTGAGCTTGCCCCGCGTATAATGTGCATGTAGCTGAGGCGTGCTCGCGTAAATGTCATTTTGCGGGGGGCGGGGCCGGCATTTAAGGGTGCTTTTAAACGAGGGTGTTTCTCGTAAAATGTGTGGTCCTGAGGTGTGCCTTGAGTTTGTGCGTGTACGACCCTTTGAAAGGGGGTTGTTTAGCGAGGGGTGCTCTTGGGGGTAATGGGTGGAAAGCTGAGGCGGCTCGTGTGAAATTTTGTGTACTGAGGGGGTGTCGTGGGGTAATGGTGTGAACCCTGACGTGTCCTCCTTTGTAAAGTCCCATGTAGCTGAGACAAACAAAAGAAACGCTGCAAAAAAAACAAAAAAAGGGGGAGGAAAATTGTGGGGGGTTAGAATTTACCCCAAATAATACGGAAACGAAATTTTCCCAATTTTAAACACGACTCCTACAAAAAAATTTTAAATTGTTATTTTTTGGATTTTTTTCTCTAAGGGGGACGAGTTTAAAAATTCCCCCAAACCCCGAATTCCCTCCACCCGGGGCCCAAAGGGCCCAATGGTCCCAAGGCTTTTTTAATGATCCCATCTTTAAAATTTTTGTCCCCCGGGGTTAAAAATTTGTTTTTTTCCCTTTGGCCCGGGCCATGAAAAACCCTGCAAAAAAATTTCCTATAACAACCCCCTCCAATAGGACGTGTTTCCCCAAACCCTCCTGAAAAGGGAAAAACCGCCGGGATCTACCCAAAAAAAGGGGGAAGCATGTAACCCCTCCCCACTAGCAGTGACACTGGATGTATGAAACCCCTTTTTAGGGCCACTTTTAAAAAAAATGCCAGGGTCTAAAAATCAAAAGCAACCAATCGAGCCCCTATTTAACAAACCCCAAGCTCCCCCAACCAATCAAAAGCCAATAGCACCCAAATTTTTATTTTGACCAATGTTTTGAAAGGAAAATTGGGATCATTGGCTTAGGACAAACCCAGGAGAGATTTTTCAGATATTTGTTTTTTAAAATTCCCTTC